>DWOQ01000490.1:0-11336 GCA_018251115.1 Codatractus alcaeus
GTTAAACTCTGTACTACGTGAGAGCGTCGTGCGAATCGCATCAGATACGGAAGGTTGTTGGTATCTTCTACTGATCTCATGAGGCAAGATTTATTTTAATCTCCTGTATTCTACAAATACAGTTCACTATATAGAATTCTGTGCACGTAAAGAGATGTGCCGTACACTAACATTGGCAATAACACAAGTAGCAAAATAAAACACTATTCAAATAACTATATAAGTAACCAAATCAAACACTATTCAAATAACTATACTTATAACCAAATAAAGCATTTTACAACTATGTAAGTAACCTTATAAAATATTATGCAAGTAATTAACTATACAACGAATCAAATATAACACTATGCAAGTAACTAACGATACAATTAACGTAATAAAACACTATGCAAGTAACTAACTATACAATATACCAAATAGAACACTATATAAATAACTATACAAGTAACAAAATAACACACATAATTTCTATTTAGTCAACACTCGTCACTATATAAAATATATTCTCTTCCCAGCGATCGGTACAAAAAAGCGAAGTGCATTTTGATATTCGATTATCCCCCGTCTCTGAGATGATTTGATTAAATCTCTCTTTTACTTCAATTTACCAGAAATAGTTGCATTTATCCGCATTGTAGGGGAAATTACGGATTGTGCTCGATTTTGGGGTGAATAATATTTTGTTCGCAAATTACATTACCATGATATCTACTTATAAGAATATGGGTGATCGTATGGTTACTTCGTTCACATAAGAAATCAATAAAAAATATAACATTTTTTTTGAAAAACGAGCTTTTTTGTTCTTCATATTCTTCACAACTCTCTCATTTGATCCTTGATCGTCCACAATATTGTATTTAGATGAATATCACTTTTGAACCATGCGTTGTCAATTGTCATCCAAACCAAACGTAATTCGACGACCGGCGTGCCAGTGAACTCAGTATATCTGAAAAGCAGAGTGTACCGGGTTCGATACCCATTCAACCAGAAGTCTTAGTTACTTAGAAGTTAATTTAGTAATCTGATCTAGGTCGGGGTGTTTGTGTATTGTCTTTATGTGTGTACATGGGACCCATGATATACGAAATCCTAGTGTGGGAATATGATTGTAGAAAGCTTCGTATCAATTCCATTTAATGTATTTGTTGCTACACACAAATTGCTACTCAAGTTTCTCGTATTAATATATACATTTGAAATTATTATATATTTTTTTAAGAAACCTTTACAAGGTGTCACATGAACTTCTGGATTATGAAAGTGTTAAGCGCTGTTGTGTTCTGTATAAAAAATGTGAAAAATACAATAACCACGCTACCATGGTATTTTGTAGGTGTACCATATTATGTATGTGGTTCGAGATTTGATCTTCGGTCAAGCAAATGTCTAATTGATGACCACGGATTCCACAAATTAAAAAACTTATACAGACGATGTCGCCTACTTTCCAACAGGCTACCCGCCGGCGCGAGCACTAGATGTAATGATAAAAATTTGCAGTTAATAAAAGTGCAGTTATACTGTTTTTGTACATTTGTCAATAAAAACATTAGATACATTTTGCGAGCAAAAACCATTCCTCCCTTCCCCATCATAGTCTTCTGTCCCCCCAGGCTTGAGCCCCATTAGGACCTCGCCCCAAAAAACCCGGTAAAGCTGTCAAGGCCACTATGGCCAACAGCAACTACACAATTCGAAAAAAAAAAACATTATTTCCACCGAATATAAAATACAAATCAAGAATTTTAAATAATGGTGCGTGAGGATGATGTATTACATTAATACTATAGTTAGAAGATAAAAAAAAATCTTTAAGATAACAAAATTTGTCTTATCTTGAAATATACGATGTCAAAACAATATACCGTAGTGGTCACTGGTCATCGCTCAAGCAGCTGCCCTTTTTCCTCAATATCTGCCCCTCATAATTCTTGTTAGAGCCCAATAGTAACTGTGATAATTCCGGCCCAGAGATATTTGTGGGAAATCCACTTATAACACGAATGTACAGGATGGACTTTTTCTGGAATTTTTTTGTAAAAAATCCTAGTCATGTTACGTGTTATTTGTCATATCTTTTGCTACTTTATTTATTTATTTTATACTTATATTATGCTCGTACTTTGTTAATTAATTTAAGATTTGTATCATATTTATGTAAAAAAATGTTACAAAATAAAATACGATATTAGCAGCATTGCCAGCCACTCTTTTTATGTGCCACTGCTCGCCATGGGTGTCTCACCACGACCACGACAAAGGCGTAAAGCATACTTCACCATGGAATTAGCGGCATTATCATTTTAACAATTTAAATAGAAATACACATGATAACTAATTTTCTTTTGTAATAATTATTTGACAATATTGACATCGTATTATCAATATGAAAACATCCTGTAGATCGAAATAATTTCTATGAATGTGTATGAACGACGCTGTGGTTATTATTTACCGTGCGCTATAAACCTGTCGCGCAATGAAGACAAACTGCGGCGGACATCTTGCGTTTTTTGCTTGACCCCTGTGTTATGGAAGAATGGATACTCGAAACAGACAATGGATGGTAATAGAGGACTTTTTGTGAAAACCAAATGGAGCTGTTGTGTTAACTGCTACTGTCTTGTTATTTGAAATCTGTTGATATAAAAATCTACTAACCTGAAGAACAACTATTGTTCTTATATATTGTTTGAATAACTATTGTTCTTATATTTTTTATGATTAAATCATATTTGTTTTAAGTTTGTTTTAAGTAGTTTTGGTATTTTATTGATTCTCTCGTACGTTAACCATTATGGATTTCAGATTTTGAAAAATTAACACTATCTGCACCAGATCTTACAGATCAAAATTCACAAGAAGTAGTGTTTTGAGTTTATAAAGTATATATAAGTCCAATATTAACTGAATCTCATATTACCTTTTTTTACAATTTTGGTTAAAGAGAACTAACAGTTATTAGTGGTAGTAACACTAAACTAAACTAACACTAAAAACTTAAATTTTAGTCAAAATGGCGGAGTAAAACCAAACTTAGATACTAGTATAGAATTCGACACTGCTACTAAATACAATGCAAAGTTAAAAAATGAATAAAGAATTAAAAGTAAAGACAATTATATTAGTTTCTTTTCTTCCTTCAGTTCTTTTTTTTTAGTTACAGGACGAATGTTCATTGTGAATTTGCTTAAGATTTATCTTTAGCTGCTAAACAACATTTCATATCATTTTAATTAAATCACTAACACATTTCCTTATTGAATAGCATTTAAGAAGTGAAACGAATTTTTAATCTTTCGCTTGCAATCGTTGACAATACAAGTACTAAGCCTCTATCCAATCACGAAAGTACATTTTCAATAAATTTAATCCGCATGCACCGTCACGGGGCACGTGTATGCAAATATGTTTATTTACATGTGTCAGTCCGTGTAACCGGGAACGAAGCGGGGAATTCGAATCCTGTTATGACTGGAGATAAATTAATCGGAGTGAATGTTGATAATATTGGTTGAAACCTTAATAAGGATAATGTTTTGTTTTATATTAGCATAATAATGAATGATAATGATTTTATAAATGCTTTTAATAATCACATCATCATAATAGCCTATGTTGAGAAAGTGATTAATAAAGACATCGATCAAAAAGATATGCACAGCCTAAACAAAGCATGAGACTAAGAGCAACACAGAAATTGTTTAATAATGTGCTGTATTGATAATTACGATAATTGATAATTGATACGAAATTATTATAATTATTGAAATCATCAAACAAACCAAGAAAGAAGATTTACGCCAGAGATTTACGCCCTTGTACATCCTCCTATCTATATCATATGGAATGAGCAAAGCTGCCAAACCATCTCCATGCAGTACCATTGTTCCGGGGAGACCAGCAAGGCATGGCAAGGCATACCCATGAACAGTGGTGTACAATGCGTATTCTCGGCGTTATCTGCCCTCTGTAAATAGAGTAATCGCTTCCACTGCTGCGTTTTCCTACTCAATCGTCATGCAGTCGACAGTATATAATTTAATAATATATTTTATATATGAAATAATTAGATTACTCTGAAAAGCTACATTTTAAAACATCCCCCTGGCACCCAACTTGTTCAACAAACATGGAATAGGAAATTTGAGAAACGATACACTTATATGCATAATTAGATCTTACGAAAAAATACAAAACAAAACATTACCATTAAACAAAAGATCTTTTAATAATTTAATTCCTCAGTATCGCGTTGCAAAAATAAAAGCGGCATACAACAAGGTTGAAAACGGGCCACTCGTCTGAATATTTTACAATATAATTGCTAATTTGCCTTCCTCCCTTTCATATCCCATTTCAGGCGAAATTCCCTTTTTCGTGCCATTGTTAAAAATTCTGGATTATCCTCGCTTTTACCTGATGAATTATCGTTGTTTTTCTATTACCTTCCGGTTCTTTCGAATCTGCTCTAATTATTTCCCCTTCAACAAACAAAGGGACTTCAGTTCTCTCTTCACTTTATATTTTAAATAGCAGACGCCTCTTCGGTGTTTCGGTTTAAGTGGCTCATTCGGATACTGTCTGGGAAATAAAAATCTGTAGCTCTCAAATCCGGTTATGAAACAAAAGTCTGGTTTTCGAAGTCAAGTATAAAGAGTATAGATAAAGTAACAACGACCATCTCTGGTCTTTGTCACAATGCTCGGATTTTTTGTTTATTTCATTATTATGGAATTAAAAAGGAAAGTTTTATATTCATAACGTTAAGTAAGGATTCGCTGATGACATGGCACAAATATAAGCAAATACCTAAGGCAAAGAACGGAATCTAAATTCAATATACAGATATCTTCCTGGATGGAACCTGGTACTCTCTGCATGTTTCTTGACCTCCCCACCAACAAGTTTGGTATTATCTCCTTTTTTATCTCTCTATCAGACTTTGCCTACCTAAAACCTAATATTTCAATAAATTTCCTTTCGTTGTTGTAATATTTAATTTTACCACAATCACCTAAATATAATACAATAAATAGAATGTGATTCGTTACAATACAAGATCATATTGCCTTCATAAATATGTATGAAGCTTGAGATCGAGCAAAGTGTCATCTGCGGTACTCAAAGATGTCCAAAATTGAGACAGATGGTTGAACGGGCAATTGCAGGGGACGAAAATGTAGTTGAAGGAATTATTTTTCGACACGTAATCCAGATTGGTAGTTTAGAAGTGTTTGATGATAATGATGAATACAGTATAGAAAGTAAAAAAATAAACTTGCTAATTTGTGTATTTAGATAATAACTAGAATTATGAACATTATCAGTAGAAACAAATGTAATAAGAAAAATAATCTGAAAAGTAAGTTTCTAAAGGTGGTTATAATTATTAATGTGAGACGAGAAAAATCACTACGCGTTTCAAAACGATAAAAAAAAACTTATCGCTTGTCGAATTCGAAACAAAAAATAAGCAGGAGTAAGAAAACATGAAAGAGTATAACGCGCAAGCATTTGTAAAAACTAAGTATTTACAAAGACTGCCCTACAATAAACCGGATGTTAAGCGACACTGATGTATCACAAGTCAGAGGGGAGAAGGGGCGAAGGTCCGCAAACCGAGGCGACATCTTAACAATTACTTGAAACCTTCGCACTCAATATTGCTCTGAGGATCTTTAGAGATATAAAATAAATACTAGATGTATCCTTCAAATAAATATTTTGGATGTCTGATTTTGAAATAATTGTTTGGTATTTTCTAGCTTAGCGGCTTTTTAATCATAATATTTTAAGTCACCATATTTGGAATCCGATTATGTGATTTGAATTAATATAATTGTGTATTAGTATAAATCAATACTATTGTTTATTAACTAAACAATCCACCTTAACAGGTGTGGTAGTGATGCCTCTGGAAGCGAATCAGATTCTACCACAACAATAAAAATAAAACAAGAACGGTTCTAGTTCGTCTATACCTAAAAATGTTGCTTAGTCAGATGCTATAACGGCTGTTAACCAAACGAAAATACACGGATACGAATATTCTAACTTAAGAAGCAATGTACTTAATAGATCACCATTTAGTGAATTCCAATTTGCGTAGAGGTTTGTTATAACTGGAGTATTGTTCGACGCAGTAGCAAGATATCAAAGGCTTGGAGGGACGTTTGTGAGATGGTGGTTTTGCCGTTGACTCCCAGTTAATGTATTTCGGTGTATTGTTTGCAACGGACAGATGAATTACGAATGCACTTGATTTCAAATCGCTTCGGAATAGAGCTGGCGAAAAAAATATCGACAAAGTATCCTGATTTTATAATGTTAGCTGAGAAAAAAAAATTGATCCTCATAAAAAATAAACTGATTTCAGAATAAGAATTACAATCAGAAGTGTTACTTTTAAAGTATAATGTAATATATGATTAAGTTAAACCGCACTTATTCATCTAACTAAAAGTTAATAACAAACCTGCAGTTTGTCAGCGTAATAACATGGTCTACAAAGACATCCAAGATGAAAAAATCAGTACCCAATTACATGTTTAATATCATTCATACGTTACAATTTTAGTCATAACATTGCTGTTCCATAAATTACTCAGTAAACGTACATTAAACTTTCAAACTATTACAAAGCTCCGATTCAAACTTAGTGAGAATTAATAGCGACATTCTATCGACAACTTGGCTCTTACCGAATTGGCGATTATTCAACCCTACTCAAGATATGGTCAAAGAGACAAACGTTCAGCTTGCGAGATGGTAAATAATTAATTTGACTAATGGGACAGTTTGTTACAAAGGGAGTCTTCGTATTTATTCGTGCTCAATCGTCTTAGATAGATAAAAGTATGTACCAAGTAGCAATTAAATACAAATAAAATTAACTAATTAGTCAGGACACCCACATTTATGTATTTGACAAACTATACAGGCTATTTTCTTTTATATCTCAATCTTTAATTTGTATTATATGGCACATATCTTAATCATTAATTTTTATTCCAGGCCTGAAAGGTCGGACACATTAACAGTCTATATAATCTGTATTGGATAAACAGAATAAAGCTTTAATACTAATGAAAACTATATCCATTATTTAATTTAAATATATGTTTTTGTATAAATTTTTTTTTGTGTATAAGATTTTATGAAGAATAACGCGAGGAGATACGCTCACCATATTATCCTGACATACGGAAAATTCTGGGTTCCGGTATGAATTTAGATTTATGTTCAGGGTCTTTAGGTTTATCTTTGTTTCCATTGATCCTACCGCACAGGGAATATTATCGAATACTATGAGTGTTAAAAGGTATTATTGCCTAAACTCGATTATAACCTGTTATATATGATAACTCCCTGACGTTTTGATATTTGTCACAATAGCTTCTTGCCCGAGGATTGATCGCGCACTCAGGTCTCGAGATGGCATTGCTGTTTTAGTTGATTAAAGGATTTTGCTAAAATTTCGTGTCCGTGGAAGGTATTGTTTTGATCTTGTTAATTGAAATTCGCTTTGAGGACAAAATACACCTACTTGTGTATTCATCTACGTAGTCCGGTTCATAAGGAAGGATAAGGGAAATTTTCAAAATTATTCTAGTCATAAACTACGTCAAAGCGTTTATTAATTAACTGTGTAAAGTTTGAGTTGCTACCAATGTATTGCTTTCTACTCGTATATAGGTTACCTCTTCCTCAACCCAAATTCAAAATCCAAAATCAATTATATGTGTTCTGTGTACATGTGCTACGATAGTCGAATTACAATAATCTTTAGTAACCCTACACTTACAGCATTTTAAGACATTAACAAAGTAGCATGCAGACTGCCTGATAGGAAGTCGCTACTACTGCTCATATAGTTGTCCAAATATAATAAACTCCACATGGGATTGAGGATTAACTTAAGTTGAAAAAGAAAGTTCCCAAAGTAAAGGTATAGCTTTTACCATGGTATCTAGACCATCGATTATCATATATATATTTCGAAATACATGCATATAAAAGAAAAATTATACCCAATGACTACTAAACCTAAAACATTGAGAACATTTATATTTTCCTATTTTATATTAATGGAAAACATAGCATGTATCGTAACACCCTTCGACATGGTCATAAAACCCAGAATTCTCTCTAAAATCACTTCAATAAATCGGGCGACGCTCATCGACGCACAAACAGCCTATTTTGAATTTCGCGAATTTGAAATCGAGATCCAAAGCACTTAGACACGCTTGGCTATGTCTGTGGCACACGGACAGAAATTTTGGAAGTGCGAAAATAAAAAATGAAATTAACAAAGATAATGGTCACATTATACAAAGGTAATGGTTTTGGAGAGCATGATTTATGCCAGCCCGTGTGGTACTGGGATAAAAATATCGGTTACACAGATATGGTTCCAGTTTCAATTCCCGGTTAATGTGCATCTATAAATGAAAAATGTAAGACAAAATGTAAAATACTAATACAAACAAAAATAAATGAAAAATGTATAATAAGATTCCACAAAGGCCCTAGACTATTAGACCCTTAATCTTTTTTTACGTATAAATCCTAATTTGATCACAGGTTGGAGGTGTGGAGAGGAATTTTTGTATTGCATGAAAATTTGCTTAAACAGTGATAGCTGTTTCAAATTGACACAAAATAGTATTTCTACATATGAACACATAATGTTTCTATCAAAATTACATAACACTGGCCAAAAAAGTAACAAATAATTTGGTCTACTAATATCCATATCAGCATACTATAATCGTAATTTTCTCTACTAGACAAAATACTTAGTAATTTATTCTAGTAGATAAAATACTCGCCGCACACAACAGCCGTGTGTCACAACCATCTTCCAAATTCAAAGTCTTAGCCGTTACGCCATAACAATAAACCCTTGAACCCCTGGATATTTACATATGTATTGCCAGTTGAGATGTTTTAAACGTTTGACAGTTCTAAATAGAGCCAGTATTGTTTTGATAAGAGGGTCTGATGAATAGCGGCAACTTGGATGTTAATCTTGTGGTTCTGGGTGTTATAGTTTGGGTCCGTTTGAAGTGATGTATCGCTTAGTGGTCACGCGAGGATGGCTAAAAGGTACTGGGAAGATAGCTGATGTGAAGTGTGATATGACGTACTGTGAAGATAGATGCTTAGTAAATACATAAACGTCAGTAGATATTGTTTATTTTATTTTTAATATGAAAATGCCGATACACTGTTTTTACCAAAGGTACTTAGATAGTCAAAGAGCCAAATAAACTAATTTTTCAGTGAGAGAGACGACATCAGGCAAGTAATAAATATAAAAAGGAATTTAAGACAGACTGTCAAGCAATCAATAGGTCCTAATATAGGTATCCTAGGTAATATACAGGCCCTATCAAAGTTATTGTCATAATTGATGAAATTAAAGGTGAAAACGAGCATGCATTCCCCCTAACAAATAGATTTTTGACTCTGTTATAAAAGTAACTTAATCGTCAGCCACATGTTTTTTAGCGTACTCAAGAGAGCATTCTCATATATCTAATACTTCTGCGTATGTTGGCCATGACCTTTTAAGCGGTTGGATTGATAATGATGTTTTTTTTTTTTTAAATTTCAGTGGATATCTGGATAGTTTAGATTTACGATTTCATCAGGATGGTGCTGCGGTTCACCTAGAGCTGCCTGATAGTATGTCCCAATATAAACGCCGGAGGTGAATATAAATTGTTTTTAGATATGTATTTGAGGAGAATGGGGAACATGGAAATGGAAAAACCTATGGACGTGTATATATAATCTTTGTTTTTGATCGTTCGTTCGTTCGTTCATCCACCGTTATCTAAAACGCTAAACACAGTATGAGGTCTCATAACGGTCCCAAACCTAAAAAATGCGTGGTGACAACCTTGATTTTAAAGCTGCTATGGTTTTATAGTTAAAAAAGACGGTTTCTACAATCAAAGTCTCACACTAGGAATACCTGTGTCGTAGGTGCCATGAACACACAAAGACGATGCACAGACACCCAGACCCAGAACAGAAATCAAAATCTATCGCTAAGATTTCTGACTAGCTGGGAATCGAACCCGAAACCCTCTGCGCATCAGACCAATATGGTGCCATTCGGGACGTCAAAAGTTAATTTTAACAAATTCGAAGTAATCAACGTGTTTTTAATAAATCCCAAAATGTCTTTAAGACGATGTCTTTAAAAAGACGCAAAATAAAATACAATGCTATATCGAAACTAAAAGTGGCTTTTCATGTCATGCTTCATCCTTCATAAAAGACGCCCGTAACTAACTAGATACAAATTCAAAAAACATTCCTCGCAACTATCATGTGCATTCAATCGAATCTTTCACTAAATGATTGATCAAACATAACCTAATAATCTACCATTGTAACAGGACCTTGTCGTAGACTCTACGCTCTGGAAATAAAAGCAATTTTTGCGTAATAAAAGGTCTTTTTACGTCACATCGTCGTATTCGTATTCATTCGGTTATCATTCATTCTTTTGCGTCATCGGAAGAGATCGGTCTTAGCGCGTGTGCGCGATCCATCAAGTGAATTTTCTAGTTTTATTCAGTTATCGTGAGATCATAATGCATACTATTTTGTTATTGAATGTTGGACAATATTAATTTATTATATTTATTTTCAATTTATATGTATTAAAGTATGTTAAGCGTGTGAACTTAAGAGTAAAAAAGTAAGTTACACAACCGGCATAATTGCTTAAGGTTATGTTTTTGTTATTACTACTATGTCTACAAATTTGCGTGAAGTAAAAAGTGATATAGGACAAGCGTGAGCCGGAATCGCACATAGGGTTTATTGCCACTGTGATTATGATCGAGCAAAACGCGCGGATAAAAAAACCTATATAACGGTATCGCAAAATATACAAATAGCGCCTGATATCATAACTTAAAAACATGATACACAGAATATGATAACAGTGGGTACATCGTTGGTATATACATGATACATCGTCTAGTGTTGTACAATGCCGCAAAAGAAACATAATTGGCTTGTATTAATTTAGCTAGCTAGTATTATTTTCTAAAGATTTTATTTTACTCTTTGTTTTATTTATTATTTGTTATTATACTCCATAGGAGTACATACTGTGAAAATGTCAAGTGTCTAACTTTTACGGTTCATAAGATACAGCGCTGTGACAGACGGACAGGCAGCCAGAAGGATAGACGGACAGTGGAATCTTAGAATTGGACATCGTTGGCCCCTTTTGTAGGGAACCCTAAAACAATTACTGTAAATAATTTCCTGTTAGTTAAATACGAGTATATTCT
>DWOQ01000491.1:0-11331 GCA_018251115.1 Codatractus alcaeus
TTATGGTTATATACCATTATGGTTATGCTGCTACTCGTTATCTATGCACCTTATAATGTAGATTAATGATTTTGGTAGAATACGTCAACTGTAAGTGTGATGACACTTTTGTCAGATGCTGATGCAACACTGACACACTACGATACAGAGTATCTTGTATCATGGGTGACATGGACACTCACAATGACATGCATCACCCAGACCAAGGACAGGATCCTAAGTTCATAATTTCGACTGATTATTGGTTGTATCGAACCCGGAACCCTCCGTCAGGCCGTTATGATACCCAATCTGCCACGTGGATTATCTTGTTGGTTGTCACGCTTTTACATTTCAATACCCATTCTATTCTCTCTCTCCTGAACTGACGGTGGTATGTCCTACTCCAAGCTACATAAATGCAAAGTGGTAAAAGAAAGGTTACGTACCAGACAGTTTTAATTGACTAGAAAAACCGGGACTGCTTCAACTTACCGGGTCAATAATTGTTTTGTACTGTGAATTTCTAAAGCTTTTGTTTGACTTTATATTTTACTAAAATGTTGTTGTTACTATGAAAATGACAGACGAACAGACAAGCCCACGGCCCGGCAGAGCGGAGCCTTAGTAATAAGGTTCGCTTAGCACCCTATGAGTGCGGAACTCTAAAAATGATACTCTAATTGAAGTCATTATACCGGAGTGTGCTATCATTACTTAAATTGATAAATAATTGTGCGTACAGACAAGTAGAGAGGTGTTTTGTTACAAAATATGTATATAACATAACTCATGAATAAAATATTTACAAATATAATAGTACAATATTTATAATATGCGAGTATTTCTTGCCTGCAATCCTTTTTGTGTGCCACTGCTGGCCACGGGTGTCTTCCCACAACTGGGACAGGCCTAGAGCATACTGCACCACGCTGCTCCAATGCGGATTGGTGGAGTACGAGTATATCTTAATAACATTATATATTGACATTAACTGCAAGTCTTTTACGTGCCACCTGTGTGTGTTTGCGTGAAGAGACCTGTGGGCAGCACCCACATGTCTCTTGTACAACTGAAGAAGTCTTAAAAATACTCAACCAAGCTGATCCATACGAATTGGTGGATATTTTACAGGTCAATGACCAACTCATGTCAGATGTTTTCAAACCGCTCATAAGGCCTCCGCGTAGGTTTAACTACTGTTATGGCTACCGATGGCTTAACCTGCAGTCCAAAACACGGAAGCACGCATGAAATTTAGCCACTAGTGGTCACCCATCCGATCACTGACCGCATCCGACGTTCCTTAACTTTGGTCACCAGAGCGTTTCTCTATATAGAGAATTTCTCTATAATATTATAGAAGAAAAAATATTTATATCTTATACAAGATAAAAAAACTTTAGTAATGCGTGGAGGTGTTCTATTGACATACTCTTAAGCATAAGCATAAAAATGTAGCATAATCCTTCGTGACATTCGGTGACACCATACTTATGTTTATTCACATCAGTATAAAGCACTAATGTGTACTGATTCATATATGTATGGTAAGGTACCTACACTTATACGAAACATCTTAGTTAATAAAATACAATCCAGATAGACAAATAGCAAAGTCTTAGTAATAGGGGAACCCACTGGCATGATACGATATTACTAAAATATAATAAACAAAGACAAAACAATATCGTCACGACCGTACCACCTTCAGAGTCATTGTTGCAATACAATACGCGTATGATAATTATTATGTATATTGCTATAATGTATTATGAAATTAGAATTATTATGGTTTCGATATCTTAACCACTAGATTTAGAGTATTGTATGAAGTGCTCGATTTAAATATTTATAAGTGTGCAGAGAAAGATGGAATTATTCTTAGTGGGTTGATGCCGGTCACCCCACGACCTTTTTCAACCTTATAACATTATTAAACACTTCTATGTTTTGGTTTATGAGATTTGGTCAGGGAGACATACTATATGGGGCATTGTAACGTAGTCCTCAGAGGTAACATCTGAGGCTCTTAGGACAATAGTTCTTGAACTGTCCGGGTCCAGAATACAAGCTACGGAATACTTGACTGCTGTAAAAGAAGACTATAAGTAGGCTTCCGGAGTTAGGGCGGCAAGAGTAAAAGCTGGGACCGCTCAGTTAGCGACCCCGGGAGAGGCGAGGACATGAGTCCCGCGTACCGTCGGGCAAACGGGAGAATAGAAGAGGGATACATAGTCCTTTTAGAGCAGTTTCCAAAAGTGGCGCCTCGCTTAAAAATCTCGTACTACTCTACATAGCAATGAGGAAGGTAGCTCAGGGTTTGTTAGTCCAGAAAAATTCCATCACCTGATATCGCTCCCAAGGCATCGTAGTACCTTTTAAGGTTTCCCCCCGTCAACAAAAACGGTCCCATCTGTAAGCGTACGTGTTATTTACAATCAATATATTACGTCAAAATTCCCTATAAATTTACCGATAAACACATTTTGTTACCAGTTTTTCATTTGTTTATCATTAACAACATAAACAATATTGCAATGTTTTTGTCGCAAGCCCTTGACCCGAAGCGTAATACGAACACCTGTGGCCCACTTCTGCACTACCGATTTGCCTTCCGTCATTATTGAAATAGCAGCTTGCAAGTGAATTCAAATTGCAATGCGAATTCAATATGATATTGATATTGCATTTAATTAATTGTGCTAGAATTTTGAGCAATGTCATTAATTATATTTATTATGAGAGTTCCTCATAATCGAATAGGAAATGTATAGTGATTGAAATATTCATAAGTATGAAAATCCAAGATTAAACAGAAACCTATATAGCCTTTTTATCGAATTTTGTAGTTGCTTTGGATCATAGTGGCCTTGACAGCTTCACAGGCTTTAATCTATACTATAATCAGTGAACCTATAGAGCTTGAGCTTGAGAGTTTGTTTTCGAAATAGCGTAGTAATTATTTCAATTCATTTGTTACCATACCAAAGTTGTACTAGGTAGGTCGCAGTACCAAGAGACGTGTGTCGGATGTCGCAACGACGCTGGGACCAGCTATCGTGAAATGCCAAAGCTTTCGTTTAGAAAAACGATTGTTCTTGACATTTTATCGATTACTTTAAGGTGTTGTGAAGTTTGTTTTGGTTTTGTAATTGGAAATCTAAGTGTTATTGAAATTTATGACTTTTGTGCTATGTATCACTACTAGCCACGGTTGTCCCACCACGAGGCCTTTTTGTCGACGAGGGAAAGGAGGCCTTTAGAAAGATATTTCATTACCTTTAGATATTAGGGCTTTTGTTTGGTGGGATTATCTCTCTCTACAACCTATCTAAAGAAGCCTATGTGGTATTAGTGATAATTAAAAATAAATTAATATAATTACCAAGTGTAAGTCGGGCTCACATGTGAAGGGTTCTCTCAATCTTTATTTAAAATGGGAAAAAACAAAGAACATATACAATCACCGTCGGATATTGTAACAAATCATTATAATACCAAACTTCATATAGCACATAGCTGAAATGGCACCACACATGCCGTGGGCTTATATAGAGAACTGTTATTATTTTAAAGCGTTTATTTTACTTTATTTTATTTCTACTATTTGCTGTTATAGCGAACATAGAAATACACACTGCGAACATTTGAAATGTATTACAGTTCATATGATATAGGTTTGTGACAGACGGACAGACAGACAGGTGGACAGCCTTGGTTGTTTTAGTCGGCACAGTTTTATCACGGATTCCTAAAAATTACTGAGTAATATTAATAACAAACACTTACACTCAAAATACGCCAATTCACTTAAAAAGTAAGGATTTAAGTATTAATTAATACTTTATCTTTAGATATACATACAATAAATTTTAAGTATCTTGATTTCAGTAGTGGACACTTACAAAGTAAACAGATAATAACCGTAACCACATAACCATAATGACACATAATGAGGTTAATTTTACAACCGTAAGAATAAATAAATGCAATAAACTGCGCGCGCGCATCCAATGGTTATATTACGCACTCATAAGTTACGCACACATACACAAATGAAAAATGGTTGTTCTTAGTTACAATTGACGCTGACTTAGTTTAAATGTGATTGTCAAAGTTTATTTTATGTATTGTTATTTTGAGCCTTGCCTTATAAATTATATTAATGTAATTTATCTAAACTTGAAATAAATAAAAACAAATTGCTTAAAAATATTTTGTATAAATCTAACTTTATTCTAATTATAAATTATTTCGTCGGAAATCAATACGGAAGTTTATATTGTATATTTTTTTTAATAAATTACCTCAACTGCTACTCAATCAAGATTTTTATCAAATGGATAAAGTTTCCATGATTATCTTCTATAGGCAAACAAAAAAAATCAAAAACTTTTTTATGTTTTGGTATGGTACTAATTAGCTTAGTGTATAACCGTTCATATTAAATTACAATATCGTAGTTATGTTAAAATCATAGAAACATACTTAACTTTGATTTTGTAAACATCTAAAATGTCGCTTTTCTATGTTAAATTCGTATTTATTACTCAAAGCAAAGTCAAAATATTTTATGCAAATTATGTTCTTTACAGAATTCTTTTTGAACGTGTAAAATCTACCACCACTTTGCAAGGTCTGATGGAGAAGAAGCGGCAAAAAATCTCCTCTGTTTTTCGGCGTCATTTATATTGTAACTACGACTAGGTGGTGTCCGCGACTTCGCGAATAAACTAATTATCTATGACAGATATTCCCTCGAGGACTTATTTGTAGGTAATAAGTACTTTAATTATGTAGTCCATTGTTTTATTTAACATCAATCGTTTTTTCAGCCCCCGCCAAATAACGAATTTTATAGTCAAAATTTTTGTACTTTGGGTTATATATTGCAAGTTTTTGAGGATCCCTAAGATTTTTCAAAATAAAAAATAGCCTGTTACTTCCTGATAACGTTGTTTTCGATTGGTAAAAAAACGATTAAATTGGTTTAGTAGTTTTGGAAATTACCCGGAACAAACAGACAGGCAGACAAAAATTTAAAAAAAACTGTTGTTTTGTTATATGTACCGTGTATATATTCAGATACATGTAGTAAAAAGCGGTTATTTTATTTTTTAATATTTGTATAGATGTATAGATGTTATTAATAATAGTGCAAACTTTGAGCACCATTCAAAGACAATAATCGCCAGATAGCGCAAGTAACCTTGTCGTGTCGTTCATTTGTATTTATTATTATTGCATTTAAACTAATCACGAGTTGTTCGGAGCTAATCCTAAACACGATACTAGACTGAAATTATATCATCATTGTACACTTGGTACTAATTTGCGTAATATCTTTAATAATAAAGGAGTTGCGTCATGTAATGATTGCTTTGGGAGTCAAGTGGAACTTTATGTAGAATTGCATCTTAATATTGTATTTCATAATATCATTTATCATGATATATATCTTTGTGTACATTTAACCGATCTTCAAAGTAATACAACGTCGAGTGCGGTCGGGTGTTGGAATGATGTCCGCTAGTGGATAAACTTTAAATTCTGTTAGAAGCCTGGGTGGTTTGAAAATATCCGATATAGGGTCACTAATCCGCGTTGCAGTCCGCGTTGGGGCAGGATGATGGACAGTGAGGCCTTCTACAGTTGTGGCGAGAGATCCGTTAGCAGTGAAATAGTAGTAGTGGCTTATAAATATGTGTTATCCTAATTTGTGGCAAATCTGGCTTACGAGCGTCGAGGTTTATCTGAGGGTGTCTTCTACCCCCGGTGATGTTTCCACCCTTGGATGAGAGGTCGTTCGATTATTGAATTACAGAAGTCCATGGTCTTCAGCGATTATTTACCAGGAGGCGGACTCGGTCCCGTTTTCTCTAATTTAAGTTACGTATAACTTGCTAATAAATTAGATAAGTTGCTACCCTAAAAAGAGATATTTTATATTTACTCCGGGACCTTTCCTAGTTTGAATTGGGTATAAAAGTTTAATCTAGAATTATTAATTAAATAAATAACTCAGTAGTTTCTTTGTTTAATTAATGTTCTTTATGTACAAAAGCTGTCTATATAAATTTATTTAATAACTAAATCTTATCAAAGGTTATTAATGCATTATTGGTTTATCGTTAATGGTTCCTTATGTTTTATCTCAAAAAGATTCTATAAACATCATCTAACCACGGCTGCTTTGTCAAATGCTAATCATACTCGCGAGATGGGTATTTTTAGTGATGTGCATATATCGATAATATTTCTAACGGCTATATTATAGTTCTAAAAATACCGATTATTGTATCAAATGTGTTTTTAAAGTTTTTCTATTTGAAATGAAAATTAGGAAGGATTAGGTTAACAAATAATTGCTACTTCATGATTATTGAAAAACATATAAAATTTTATATTTCCGTATAGCCCAGTAGGCTGTACGATAATTCGACCTCTCAAGCAAGGGTTTCGGTTCGAATTCCAGGCACTTACCTCTGCATTTTCATATAATATATCCATGAGAAATTAATTATCATTTTCTCTCAAAGGTGTGTAAAATCCGCCACAATCTTGGCCATCATCCAAGGCACTTGGCCAACGGTGAACTATGAGATGCTTACTTGAGACTCTTCTCCCTACTCGTGCCCAGCAGATGGACAATAATGGGTTGATGAATATGATGTATTATATATAACGGTAAAAAGCAGTGATAGCCTAATGGTTAATAATTCGGCCTTTCTAACGGAGGGTCCGGGGTTCAAATCCTAAGCATGCACCTCTGATTTTTCGAAATGATGTGCGTATTTGAAATTAATTATTACTTGCTTCACGGTGAAGGAAAACAACATGAGGAAACCTACACGCCTAAGAGTTCTGAAAAAAAAGTTCTCAAAGGTGACTTCACAAGTTTACCAATCTGCACTTGGCCAGCGTGGTAGACCATGGCGTAAACCTTCTCAATCTGAGAAGAGACCTGTGCCCAGCAGTGGGACAGAAACGGTTGATGATGATATAACGGTCTGACAAAGAGTAAACGAATTTGCGCGAGAGTCGATGACGATTCAGTTATTTTAAAGTTTTGATGAAATTACCATATTTGTTGTAATGGGAGTAGAAAACGTAAATAATTATTGCCCATGTACATTATAAACAAGTTCAAATAGGATTGTCCTACATCAGGTTGGCCGTAAATGCTTTGTTACCACTGATGACTAAATTCGAATGTCTCTTTAATGTGTCTAATGCCACCCCTTCAGACCAAAACAAACCAGCCTGCTAAATTATTAGAAGTAAAGAAAGACAGAGAAAATTATTTACTAATTATTGATATTATTAATAATTAATGAGAACTTTTTTTTTGTTTCAGGTATGAAACTGATTGATTTTTATGTCGCCACTTTTAAAGGTAAGATAGTTTAACCAATCACCTACCGAGTCGATCACCATATCAGACTGATGCGTCCAGAGGGATCTGCGTTCATTCCCCGGTCAGTCAGACATCTAAAAATGAATTAAATTATATGTCTTAGGGTTGTAATAATCGTCTTTATGTGTATCCTTAGTACTCATGCTAACGGCAATCAAATTAGTTAAATAAACAAATTCTTATTCAAAATAACTTATGGGCTATTTGGCATGTGTTTTTAAAAAGGATTTTTTATTAAGATTCTACAAAATATTCTTAAATATGAATCAGTTAAAACACGTTTTGTCTAAGTTGCAGCTTTAGTTATTGAAAAAACTTTATAATATTATCGATACAGTTCGCATCGATTGTTTGTTAACCATCACTAAAACTGGTCCACATACAACAGAGTTGAAATAGAAAAGTTATCGATAAATATAGGTATGGTAAAAACGAGCGGACTCACCAATTACTGTGATGAGAGTAAGAAAATTATTACTCTTGGTCCCTACCTCGTGCGATCTCTTTCACACCTTCATGGCTTAATTGACGAGGCGAGGGAGACGGAAAACTGCACAAATGACAGGTTTACATGTAATTGTGCGTGCTTTTTGTTTTGAGTGCCTTGTAAACATGGGCTCCTGGTACCTGCGGTGTTAAAATAATATCTACATATATATAGAAAATTGAAAGTCTGTCTGTAATAATATAAAAGGAACTGTTTTTCGAAGCCATACTACGTTTATTATTTATCAAATCAAAATATATATTTTTATGCAAAGTAAATTCACAAGGTCAACAATGTTCCACCGCTCCTCAATTTTTTTCGTTACTAAAATCAAATGGCAAAAGATACGCTTCCAATCGATAGAAATAAGATATAAAAAATGCCTGTCTATCTAACTATTAATATGTATATATATATATCTGTCAAAATGTACGGGCAAGTTTCGTTAACTGCTCAACCAATATGGATGAAATTTTTAAAAACAAATACGTCTCGACGTTTCGAGGCACGATACATTTCTACCGTACAAGAGCTGTATTAATATTTGTGGTCTGGAGCTAAAATTTAGGATTTTTCACAAACAATTGCGTATAAAAATTAGTTTTAGCTCAGGAAAAATAGTGAGGAAACCTATGCCAGAGAGATCTAAACGTTGAAGGCTTTTGAAGTCCACACATGGACAGCGTGGTGGACTATGGCCTTAACCTCGCTCTGAGAGGAGACCTGTTCCTATCAAAGTCACCTCACAATCAGATGAACTGCAGACTATTATTTCTTTCATAAAAACACTCTTCTACAGTTATATGATAATTAAGATATGTGTTATCTGTGGGAATTAGGTTCAACCAACAATAGCGTATTATGATATATCCGTTACCAGACTTAATTACTAGATAATAATCGTACTTTCTAGAATTTTGCATAGACAAGTGTATTCCGTATACAAAATAACTTCAAAGTCACAATACAGACAAATCAAACGAATTAGAGAATATCGTTTTTATAATATTAGAAGCAGTAAACGACGATGCAGCTCATCTGGTGATCAGTGGCCACTGCTGCCCATGGACATTTGTCATCAACTCCGGATAGGTTTAGAGTCTTACCTAAAGCCGACCAGAGGGTTCATCCCTTTGAATACTAAGATAAATACCCAATTTGAGTATGCCATCAACTATTTTTATGTGCTACTGCTGGCCCCAGGTCTCTACACAGAATTAAACAAGAACTGAAGCAAATTCACCATATTGTTCCAATGTTAATGTAGAGATGGATCGTGGTGAAAGCATATCGCCCATAAGATCGCCGTTAAGGTTAAAAGCTATCCAAGGATAAGGACGGGACCGACTGCCAAGGTGTCCTCCGAAGCATGGAAGTGCGCATGAACTCGCGGTCACACATCCAAGTAATGACCGCGTCCGACGTTGCCTAACTTTTTAAATCAATTTGCGCTTAAATGCATCACTTACAAGGGATAAGCCCTTCAAAAAATATAAATATTATTACATATTAGTCCTGCTATTATAAAGCCAATAGGACACAATTTACTCCTGACGTCCTAATATTGTCCTAATTTGAAAATAAATTTATTCTAACTCCTATACACACAAATGATAATAACTTTCCCACCGTACAAAAATAAATCAGTAACAAACGCAATAACTTAAAATTAATGCATTCTACATAACACAATCCACTAGTCATTCAAAGTATCACAACAACCTTAAGGCTATACAATACGGTTCAAAATCGTTCGCAGACTCGAGATGGTATCATATAATAAGTTGCCATTGAACTAATAATACATCTCAAGGGCTGTTGTTAAGCATTAAGTAGCCAAGTTATTTTCTTGAATTGGATTCAGGAGTACTCGATGTAATAATGTTTCAAGTGGCATAACGATTTCCCATGTCGATAAAAATAGACTAGATTTTATGTGCTATGGTTTGCTATGATTTATATACTCATGCTCTCACGGGAGTATTATATTACCTATCGAAGTGTTGTTGTTTTATAAAATTGAAGAAATGAACCTGCAGTATTTTGACAGTAACGCAGATACGCGTCACTGCGCATTGTTGCCGCGTATCTGCGTTGGTGGCTTTTAATATGGCAATCAACTCCAAATAGCCTGGCTACCTGAATCGTTCGCAAATATGTACTTACTTATAAAATTTTAAATTACCATTCCCTACTACACGGATTTAGGATTAGCTCGCGAAGAAATTACAAAAAATCTTCAAACTTCTTATCGTTATAAATCTATCATCACTTAAATCACTATACATTTCCTATTTGAATATTAGGAATTCCCAGCTGTCTTCAAAATCGAATCTACCATTTTGAAAATCCCAAAAAAATTGAAATGTTTTTAAAATGCTGAATAGTTTTTTTTTCAATTCGATTCATAAATGACTTAGTTCATTATTGACCTTTATTGTCTCACTGCTGGGCACAGGGCTCCTCTTAGAGTCAGAAGGATTTAGGCCATAGTCCACCACTCTGGCCAAGTGCGGATTGGTAGACTTCACACACCTTTCTCTTTCAAGTATGCAGGTTTCCTCACGATGATTCACCTTCACCTTAATTTGTAATACGCACATAATTCAGAAAAATCAGAGATGCGTGCCTGAGGTTTGAACCCAGGACCTCCAAATTGAGAGGCCGAATTTTTAACCACTAAGCTATCACTGCTTGACGTGACGTAGTTATGAAGTAAGAAACATTTAAAAAATTGAGCCTAATTAAAAATCTCCTCTTTTTTCAAATCAGTTATAAAGGAACTGAATTTCATATTTTTCGGGACCATCCTTAAAGCATCTTCTATCATCCAAAAAAAATATATCAAATTGGTCCACACATAAAACATATACAGACAAATATAACCTCCTCTTTTTTGAAGTTTAAAAATTAACAAACATCAGAGTTTAAACCGCATCAAACAGAGACACCCTCACGTGGTCTTTTCCATTATTTTTCTTTAATTCCAAAATAACTCAGCTGGGGTGTCTTCACGTGGCTTTAGGGATTAACCACCCCTAGTTATATTTCAAACAATGGCTGTTAAACAAAATAATAGCTTTTTGTGATCTTAAATCAGGTGGGTGGGGTGTATTCAATGTTGCAGTTTTTTGGTGTATAGTTAGTTCATTGGGGTAGTTTTTAAACTGATTTAGGGTCGTTTTGGACTGGCCAAGTTCAGGTCTTTAAAGACGACTTGTCAATGATGCAGTCACTTTATATAGAAATGTTATCTATATATTTATACGTGAAGCAAAAACTTTGGACCCCTTTTTAAATAAATTGCGCGGACGGAGGAGTATGAAATTTGGCACACTTATAGTTTATATGTAGGAGAAGCGCAGAACGCTAATATTTTTCAATAATAATGCTTATAAAATACATTAAATCAACAAATAAAACATTACACACACTACCGTGCATT
>DWOQ01000492.1:0-11321 GCA_018251115.1 Codatractus alcaeus
TTCCTTCACCGCTAAGCAAGTGATAATTAATTTCTAATACGCACATAATTTTGAAAAATCAGAGGTGCGTGCCTGAGATTTAAACCCAGGACCTCCATACCTCCAACAAATGCTAGTGATTGAAATATTGCTACTTTTGTGGCAATCCAAGATTAGGTATCTGTAGGTAGATGTTGGGATTTAGCGTAATAATTATTTGAACGATGTAGTCACTGTATAATATATGTATCTTTTCAAATTTTGTTCTACTAAAGAGTTACGGTTGTTACTGTCGTGTTAGGCAATATAGTAATTGAAGTCGGGACAAGAAAATTCAGTGAATTAAAATAACGAACCCGGAACAAGACTCTTCTTGATTCGAGTCCAAGAAGGTCGGAATAAAGCGAATATCGCTTTTAATGTAAACCGCCACCGTGCACGGGTTACTCTTGACCTAGATTTAGTATTTAGGGCGGGGAACGGGGGCCGCCTGAGCTGCCCGCCCAAGCCCGGAATTGGTTGCGTCCGATCATAAACGCGTTGCAACGATTCACTTCACTTACCGCTCTTTTAATTCTGTGTAATTTAAATCTATAACCACAAATAGTCAATTGATTCCATAGTTTTTACGTAATAGAATCAAATATAGATTTGTCACTTACCCCATGAATATAATAAAAAACTTCTTATAGGAGAGATTTCTTGACTCAAGTACTAGTCTTTGCTATACAGAAATATGATTGAAAATTTTGTTTGGAATAAAATGATCATTTTTATAGCCATCATAAACAGTACAGAAAGGTAATCATTTGGTGCTTAACGTCTTTGCAAAAATACTACAAGATTTCTTTTTTTAAGGGAATGTCTTTTAAAAAATGTAAAGGAAACACACTAACTAGTCAGAATTGTCTAAAAAATATTACAGCTATCTGCATGTGACGTAATCTATCCAAACTCGGACGCTACTTAACATAATTATAATATAAAGTGATGGTAGGCAGCGTTAACAAGTTGTTAAAATAAATGTAGAACATTATTTATATTTCTTATTGTAATCTATATGCTCTGCCCAATTCAGTACGAGTACTTCGGCTTATTGTAACCAACAATAGGCGCACATTTGTTATATACATATTATTTTGTTACAAGTCTTCGTCGTTTTTCAATGCCAAATGAACTGTAAAAGGTTCTGTTACGAAACGACAAGTGTTTTTACCAATATTAGCTTTGCACAATTATTTACTTTGCTTATTACAGCAAAACATCTGTGAAAAATATATTAACTTGATACAGTGATATGTATTAGGTACCTTATAAATTATATATCGTGTCTTAACTCTGCATAATTTAATAACAGTAATTGTATGTGTTATTTTAGAAAACGTGCGTACAGTTTCTGTGCTTACGTAATTTGATGAACATCTTTAATAATAATATATCACTAATAAAATGTATGAGTAATCACGATGATAGTATAGAGCAAAAACTTTACAGTTATTAACAGCTTTTTTTACATTTAGTTACTAAAACTATAATATTGGTTTCATGAGTCAAAAACGAATATGGTTAGTAACTACTAAAACTTTTCAACACTAGCGCGTAAATCTTGGCAACAGCAAAGTACCATCTAGTTGTAGTCGCTTCTGTCGCTCCAAACCCATTTCCGCGTGACGCAGGCAACTTCTATTTCCGCTATTTTATAGCAGATGTTATAATTTTACAATTCATAGACTCTTTCACCGCGCCTATGAATGAGCTATATTTTATAAAACGGGCAATAAAAAGAGAAAAAGGCATAAAACAGAGTCCAAGAGAAAATACAGCAAGAATTCCTGAAAACCTAAATACAGTTAAAACGAACAAACAAAGTTTTGGTTACTTATGATTACTTTGTTTTAATTTGATTTGGTTTCATTACCGATACGTAGGTAAGCATTTCCGCATGTCACAGTTCTATTTCCAGAGCTCGAGACGATTCTGTCTTAGTGCTCACATCAAAGCAAGACAACTTGGAAAGCTGTGTATACCTTGCAGATATGTAACTCACTCCTACATGCTTTATATTCATTGTAGACAGCTGGTATGATTTAGTATAGTGCATTAGTAGCTAATTTTGCTTTTTTTACTTATAGCAGGGTATTTATGCTCTAAAATAATTTTCATGTTGTTTAATTGCCAGTAGGATTTCTAGAACGTTATTTAGAGACAGTTTGGAATAGATAAAAAACAGTTCAAAAAACAAAAACGATGGTATTCTGTAATACTATACATTAGTGAACACGTTCATACTTGTTAATAAGTTTTAATTGACAAATTATGCAATCAGGTAATTAAGACAAAGTAGTCTACGTGGTGGCGTAATTTACTGATACGATGTTTTGTAATTTTTATAATTCACGCAAAATGTTAGTAGGCACTCGATATGGTCTAATTAAATGCTTTAGTTTACTTCGGACAAGGTTGTTTACTGGTAGGTGCTATATTCTTAGACCTATATTACGCAAGTTAGGAAATATGCATGAGTACCGACCGTTGAGGGCACTTACCAACCGTGTCTGCTTTATATTCGGTTATGATCTTAGAATACAAAAATCAAACCACGCCAATGTGATTTACCTATTTAGATGCCGATTGGTTCATACTTTATGTTAAGTTTGTGTTTGACACGCAGAGTGTTCCGGGTTCGATTCTGTTCTGGGTTCGGGTGTTTGTGACACAGGGAATACTTGTGTGAGGTTCATGAGTGTAGAAAGCGTCTAAAAACATGAATAATAATGACATTCCTACGTGTTATATTTTAATTATATTATTATTATGGCTACTTGAGTTATGTAATTCCCATAACTATATATTATTATTGTCCAGATAGATTTTATCACTCCAGTGCTAGATAATCCATAATTCTTGAAATCTAGTCCAGTTAGTCGGCTCTGTCTAAACATTTTCTTTAATCCCAGATCGCGATTAAGTTTTAAAAAGTGCAGTTATTTTTGAATTGTTTCAACAAACTTAATGAATGCATGTATACTTAATTAATACATGTACACATACATACATTGTACATAGTATTTTAGTTTATTTGTAGACTTTTATTATATTTGTACCATGTTGCACATTAGCATTCTGCAATATATGTATGTAATAGAGAGATCATTTCATAAAATAGGTTTAGTTAATCAGTTACATCCATCGCTTTAATTAAAAACTCAATATGACGTTGTAACAAACAAGTTCGCTTAAAATATTGGATTTAACAATGTTTCTCGTCTATCATAGTGTGGATTACGGAGCGGGAAACTCTATGCTTTCGAAACATTGCCCGTTCTGTTGCTAAATATAGTGCATTTTGGCCCATAAAGCTATGCGAATGTATGTAGGTTACCAGGGACCATCATAAATAGCTCAATCGTAAATGTCCCTGCAGTTTCGAAATCGCATAATGCATTTGTGGAATCGGATATAAATATACGGGACTGTTCCAGCCGATTTGGTTGCAACATGCCTCAGTATTTAGATCATCCGAGGAAATATTACGTTGGGCAAAATGTATAAGAGATGGTCGGAATAGAGCCACACATGTTGAGCGCAATCTCTACAATTGGGGGAAGCCTAGAGCATACTTCACCTCGCTGCTCTAATATGCATTAGTGAACGCACGAGTTAGTGGCCAATGCGTGCTGGACTTCGAGCCTTCTATAAGTTATCTAACAAAGCATAAATACTATGCAACGATGATTCGATCAACCTGTTCCCTGAATTACGGTAGTAGGCAAAAAAGACAGTGAATACTATCCAAAGCCTAACCAGGTTACATGGCTTACCTTTATAGATTGGATCGAAACGAGCGACGTTGCCAGTCGCTTCTATCATAATAAATCCTTATTCCACCTTAAGCCTAGATGATTTATAAGATGTAGAATTCTGAATATGTCTGCGTATCTCCTGTCTTTATATTTGTTCGTGTCCCATATATAACGCTATATGAGAGAATTTTATATATAAAAAAAAAAATCTATTTAAAAAATGTCAACAACATACAGTTTTGTCGTTAGAGCAAGTGGTTATTCATTTTACATGTTTTTTTACATTAATAGGGTTATATTCCACATTACGATAAAAGGAAGAAGTGAGGTGTGTAGTCGAAGCGTATATTTTTGTTTACGCGCAAGGGAATGCGAGCATTGTGAGGCATCGCGAAATGTTGACGCACGGCTCTTGAAACGGTCTTCCTGTCACAATTTCACGTGGAAATTTAAACTGAAACAATACCCGCTTTTCATATAAGCGTTAATATAACGCGTCAATCATGTAGGATTAAACGAAATTAACTTTAATTAGATGTACGTTACTTTTGCCCTTCTAAATTAACGAAATTTTACTTCATACTAAATAAAATATACACGTCTTAAATGTAAACTATAATTTGCCTATTACAATATACAACAACGTTATATAACACATTGAATATTGAGTAAATATAAAAGCAGTACTTAACTACAGGATACATCATTTGCCAACAATAAAAACAAATTTGTATTTGATATTTGTAAATCAATCAAATCAAATAAATATGTTTCTTGTGGAACAATCAATTTTTTGGATACATCTCGTTCTCAATACATAATGCAACTTCATACATTTTTAATCGTCTATACATATTGTATATTATGAGATTGAGGTGTCTGTTTGTAATGTCAAAATAAAAGTTTTTTATTAAATGGATAGTACATAGGGCACTTATAACAAAATGATTATTTGTTCCGGTTAATCTCCGAAATGGTTGGATATTGACAGGACTGCCAGACACTGGCGGGTAGCTAAGGCGTAACTCAGGCTATATTTTGTCGTGAAAACTAACTTTTGATGAGGTGGAATAGGAATTGTAAGTTTGTACGGTTTAGAAGTTAATCAGTCATATAAAATTTTAGTTCTAGATAAAATAATGATTGTTCATTTATGCCACTAAATTTTGCCCATCATAGTGTTTTGTCCTCTAGGCTTGAGCCCCATTAGGAGCTCGCCTCAAAAAACCCGGTAAAGCTGTCAAGGCCACTATGGCCAACAGCAACTTCACATTCGAAAAAAAAAGCGACCAAATTTTGATATAGGTTTTTATGGAATCCGTAATTTAGAATTTCGCTTTTGTTGTGACTACGACCCATCACTTGCGACCACATTCACTTGCGACCTACCAGTATTTTGCGATCCATATTTTTGAAAGTACTGATGTAGATTAAAACTGAAGAAATAATTGAAAATATATAACACAATACGATATGAAATTCTTATTATTATAAAAATTACGCACCAATTCGTTCTTATTACCTTGATAGTATCTATACGATACCTTGGTCGTCTATTTAACACCTAGAACGATTCATAATACAAACTGTAGTTATAATGATTCTTTATATGGCACTGATATCCTCACACACATATAATAAGGGCGCTAAGAGAACTAGTTAGCAACTGACAACGAAACACTGCATACCTACTCAGGAACTACGAGTATGTATTCTAATAGCCTGTGTCTACGTGTTTGATTACTGAGTATTTGCAGTTATTTATAGTTGTACTGCTACTACTACTGCACGTTGATTCTAATTTTATATAGAGACCCGATATATTGTTGGAGTTATAGTCGACCAGTGAAAAAAACTTTTTAATTTGTTAGTTAGCTTAGTTGAGTCTTCGAGTTTAATACATAGTTGACGTACATACTGCCAAATCGGAAATAAATATAAATGTCTTACATTTAATGCGCGTTAAAAGTTATACTTCTAATGAGCGACTATAAATAAATTTAATTGGATCTAATTATTATTATATCAACAAATTGACACATTGAGCACATCGCTTCAGAGCGACGATGTGGAGATATATGCTACCTAATAAAATTCCACTTTTTCCCCGAGTAAAGATAACGAAACATGGAACTTTTAATGTTTATAAATATTTTATCATTCTTCAAATGAGTCTAAGTAAAATATACATATAAAAAAATATTTTAGAACTGATTATATCATATCAATCATTCGTTTTATATTCTTTTTTCAGTTCGAGCCGAGACACCGCCATGACTGTTGTGACGAATCCAGCTCGCACTGCGGCAGACGCGGCAGTTGAAGATGAAAGGCGAGATGATGAGATAGAACCAGAAGCGCCACCTGCTGAAGAAGAACTTACTAGTATAGTTCAAGATCATATGCGCTTATACGACAACGAAAGACAAAGTGATATTATCTTTGTTGCTGGGATTAATGGTGATACTTGGCGCTACCCTGGACACCGCCGTGTCCTCGCCGCCACCAGCCCCGTGTTTGCAGCTTTACTGTCAGCCAAAACCGACGTAATTGTTGTCGATTACGTCGATCGTAGAGGCTTTGAGCAACTGCTACGTTATCATTACTGTGAACCCACACAACTAAACTCTGTTGTCACAGCTCGATGTGCGCTTGATGCTGCCTATAAATTCTTGTGCCCGCCATTAGCAGAGCGGTGTGCCCGTCGGCTCGACGAATTATTGGATGCCGGCATAGCGCTTGAAATACTCCGCGACTTGCGCTATCTTTGCGCGAGGTTACCTGGAGCAGCATCTGCTCCCCCGCTGCCAGCCCTTACAAATGACCACGCTGCTCGCGCATTAGCGCAGTGCTCACGTTGGTGCGACTCTCTCGCTCATAATGCATTGCTTGTTTTGGATGAGAATGCCGACGAAGCTCTCACTGACGAGAGGCTTGAGGAGCTGTCCTACGAGGATCTAGCACTAATAGTGCGCCGTGATACATTGCGAGTGTCGAGCGAGCTCGTAATAGCAGAAGCTTTATTCAGATGGAGTACTTCAGTATGTAAGCGCTCTAAGCGTGAATTAACTCCGACTAACAAACGTGCTGCGCTCGGTGGTTTATCTTACTGCCCTCGATACTTACTGCTACAAGGAGAAGATTTAGATCGCGCTTTGGGAATGGAATTGCTTGAACCAATGGAACGTGCTTTGGTGTTAGCACGAGCACGTAAGTTGTCGGCTCCCATTCCCGTTGGTGCTGATCAAGAGGCTTTGTTACGTCATTGGGCCCGTCCGCGACCAACAAATCCAGCAGCGTTACCAGTGCATCTCAGCTCACGCTCGTTACCTCCGGTCGAGGAACCCGTGCCCACTAAACTATGTGCACGTAAGCGCAGACGTCCGAAACAACCCTGCTTCGAGCCGGACGACAAAAACCAGAAAAAAGGGTGCTGTGCATGCTTTGGTGAAGGCTTACTCAGAGCCCTTATTTGTTTATTTGACTAAGCGAAAAGGAAATATGGAAGACAACGAGGGATTCGGTTTGTAGTATGAGGACTGTTATTCGTATAGAGTTTAAGATCAGGCAAATAGATAGATAATATCATGTTTAAGTTGGAAATGTGATTGCAAAATAGATGCAATTTAATATTTTCCCTATTTTTGTTAACATAACGCGTTTTGTTACTTTGTCAAAAACATATTAAATGGTAATAAAATATTAGGAAGATCTAGATAAATGAAAGTTATTTGAGAGCCTAAAATGAAATGTGCAGCTGTGACATTTGTATCTTAATAGAAAATCTAGAGATGAGTGTACGAAAAAATATTGATTAGTAAATGTTGTAATGCGGATTCAGGAGCTGGTTTTGAATGATGCGACGTTAAATGCTCGATAAGGTACAATGTTTATTCGCTATATCGCAGCTAAATGTTATTTCTAATTATTTCGATGTTGTAGCTTAGTTGATGTTAGATATTTTGTGGCTCAGCTGCTTAAGTCAAAGTATTATCCTTAGAATTATATTCAATTTAATCTCAAATATTGTGATACGTCTTCTCTTATGTAACCGACTGGCTGATAGTGAATTATTTTCAATGAATTACTTAACGAAGATTTCGTCATTATGACGTATCAAATTGTCTAACAATTTGTTTTTCTTGTCTAATGGCTAGTTGGTGCACAAACGTTTTAAATGTAAGCATTTATTTTAATTGTTATATTTTAGGTTATGTTGCATTTATTAAGTTTATGTTTGAAAACATGTAAAATATTACCAACATTAGGAACAATTCCCTAGTAGGTGAATTAGTAGGATTTTTACACACTAAGTAATATAATTTTACTAGTCGTAATTTAAGTACATGCTTAATGTTATACAGTTTAAGTAGCGTTCAATGAAATATAGGAAATTTATAGCTTATTATAGCTTTTCTTATTTATGCTCCATTCTTGTTGATGTGTTCGACGTCAGTTTCTGCTAAATGTAATTCTATTAACTTAATTTTTAACCGTGCCATAATTATATTGTATGTCGTTTTATTATAAACAGTTTTTAGGATAAAGTAATTTCATTTTTATATAGGATCTATAATTCTTGTATTTACTGTCTTTTACTCGTACATGATAATATAAATGTGAATAAAATGAGACTAAATATTTTCATAAAATCCCTTATTCTACAAAGTTTTCTGAACACTACTTTAAAATTTCTATTGGCATTATCTACTGAATGTTTATACATAATTTAGAGATTTAAGCTAATCAGTGGTCTACTCTCGATTGATAATGCAACAACAATACTTGCAAACAAACTTTCTCGATGTTAAATTTCACATTCGACCTGAAAAAGCTTAAGATCGAAGATCAAATTGCAAAATCTAAAAGAGATGTAATAAATGTTTTATCTACTTAACTATTTGTGTCTTTATGTGTATTATTCGTGTAGCGTTCAGAACGATTACTTAAATAATGAAAAATCATTTGCATTAAATGTAATAAAATATATGTTATTCATGTGTTCGGCTCTGAGCTGCATTTATGTAATAATCCGATTCTGATTGAAATAAATATGATGTTTAAAATTGTGTTTGCCAGTTATTTTATCAAAATATGTACATTTGTCTGTGGTCAAAATTTTGTTACAACAGTGGGACCGTAGTTATATTTAACGATTAATGAAGCCAATATTTACAATTGATTAGCATTATGATGCATATACTATATATAATGCTTAAGAAAATTGACTTATATAACAATAGTAAAAAGAAAAAAACTGTATATTCCAATAACAAATTACTACATATTGGTTACATGATATAGACTCAAACAATAGTCTTTCTAAATCTAGTCTAATAATCTGATTGTATGTTCGAAGCTATCTGATTGCATGTTATTTTCAATGTGAAAATTAAAGAGTAACTGCTTCAAGCAACTGTTACTAATATGAAAACGATTCTTTCATAATTCTACCATAATTAAGACTGAGATAAATAATAAAGACGCTCGAAATTTTGGGTAAATCGTTACCAGTGCTTACACTGTTTGGTATTGGTTGGGTGTCACTGCTTTAATATTAGCAGTGAGTTGGAATGCACGTGTGGCTGCATACAAATATGATTTAGTAAATTAGCATTAAACTGTTCTCCTTTTCTATTATACGTTTACGTATCAGAGATATCATATCGACCGCTTCTGCAGATGGCCGGTGGCTGGTGGAACAGTCGATTCACTAGGGACGTGCCTGCTAATGGCGCTGGTTTTCCACTTGCCGACCCTCACCAAACTAAGGGTGTACAAGATGACCGTATGTGCTGGTTCCCAAGTCACAGCGTAAGAACATGCTGTCACATTAAATGTCTCGATCGTCACAGGATCCTCTCATCATCAAGAGGAGATCGTGTAAGTCACCTCATGTTACAATGGTGATAACCATAACCGGGCGCTGAAGGCGCCTTGAGGATTGCCCGCGTAGGTTGGTAACCTTGAGCCCCGAGGCCTCTTCTCCGGAGGCAAGGTTACCACTTTCGTCAATTCGTAATAGTCTATAGTTCGACCGGGGAGGTACTACCACCACCCTCATAATCCTCCGTGAAGCAATTTTTGTGTTTCGGTTTTGAGAGGCATGGTTGCCGGCTATACTTTAAATACAAGGCGAACATCTTAGTCCTCAGGGTTAGGAACGCATCTTTGATCAAACTTAGGTATGATTACTAATGTCCATGGGCGGCATTTACCACTTATCATCAGGTGGACTGCATGCTCGTTTGCTAATCTTACACAATAAAAAAGTATACTTCCAAACGAGTTCTAAGTATACACAATGACCACTTCATCATCGACCATTTTTTGTCCCACTGCTAGGCACAGATCTCAGAGTGAGAAGGATTTAGGCCATAGTTCACCAAGCTGGCCAAGTGCGGACTAGACGGTAGACTTCACACAACTTTGAGAACTTTTTTTCTCTCAGTTATGTAGGTTTCTTCACGCACATAATATCGAAAAATCAGAGCGTGCCCGAGGTTTCAACCCAGGACCTCTCGATTGAGAAGCCGAATTTTCAACCACTAGGCTATCACTGCCTTGATCACTTAACATCAGATAATTTATTGTTGCGTATGGCTAATTACTTCCATAACGCAATGTTATTATTAGTATTCCAATTTTCAAAAATAGGTACATAGGTATTTATGCTCGGATAAAGAGGGTTCTTCGAGGTCCGTAGATCCACACCCACCCTCTCGCCCGGCAATGTCGGGAATATGAGCAGTTAGGTGGGTATGAAGCCGCGATTCAGTCACAATTTTATTTCAAAATATAAGCAGAAGCTTCATTGTCATCCGTGTAAGTGATGCTATTATTCAGATTATCTTATTTAGTCAAGCAGTTTTCAACGAGTAGGCAGGAACTACATTATGATTCTATAAGCGATTCTTATTATGATTTCACAGTTTATTTTATTCAGTCAAGTTTTAAAACTTAAAATTATTAAAATAGTTTATAGTTACTTCATGAAACGCTCATTCGTTATTCGTTTCTTACACTCCATAGGACAAGGCAACGTTAACTTAAGTTAAAAATAAGTTTATTGCACGCTTAGATTGCACGACAAGGTAAGATGATCTTAACTAATAACTTACAAAGTAACCTACAATGTTGCCATGAAACGATCTTTTAGCTGAGTTTAAATAAAATCGTAAATCTAAATCCACCCAACCGAATAAAGATTATTTATTGATTTTTTAATGAAATTAACAATCAACATTTATTGAACGACAATAAATTAATAACCAATCTTTTTAATCTATGACATTTACACACAGATACAAAATGTGGAAATGTTATTTGATGTTTGGAAAGACTCAAGAAAAAGATACGAAGATTATTAGGTAGCAATTTAAATTTAAAGGATTTATTTAATCCTGCAAACATCGTTTCGTGGCAAAGTTTCGATTATTGTAGCAACTATAATTTCGTTATCTTCAAAACAATTTGACTTTAATCTATGCATAACGGTTATTTTACTGAAATAAATAACTACATACATAGAGCCAAGAT
>DWOQ01000493.1:0-11320 GCA_018251115.1 Codatractus alcaeus
CTGTTTTTTTGTAAATTATGTGCGTATTACAAATTTATTAATTATCACATGCTTAGCAACAATGTATATCTATGTTCTATGTATGTTCTTCTAGAAGAACTATAAAGAAAGATAATAATAGTGCCTTTTTGAATACAAAATGAGAATACAAATCCCTTTCTCTCATTAGAACGCAACATAACATTAGGTTGTTTACACATCTAATATAAAGTAGACGAGATTGTTTGTTTGTTTGTTTTTTTGACCGCATTTACTGTATTGAGAAGCTATTTGTGAGGATTTTAGCTTACAATTTATAACAATCGGTCGACAAAAGTCGAACAGACAGGGTTTAACACCGTCTTTAAGAAGGTAAGTTAAGATGGTAACGTAAAAACATATCATAACCGGAACATGTAAGAATACCGTCGGATATTGTAACAATAATACGATGTCGCCCTTCATGTGGGTACTAATATATATTTATAGCGTCGTATAAAGGCAAAACAGATGGTTTCTTATAGATAATATTAGCAATTCCCGCGGTTTCGCCCGCGCGGTAATAAGCCAGCGTTTGCAATGTAAGCACATAAAATGGGTTTATTTACGAAACCACATTAGAAACCTGTAAAATTATAAGTGTATTTGTACTATGTTGCATGTACTATATATATAAACCTTCCTCTTGAATCACTCTATCTATTAAAAACACTGCATCAAAATCCGTTGCGTAGTTTTAAAGATCTAAGCATATATAGGGACAGACAGCGAGAAGCGATAAAATAATTTAAAGCGTAAAATCGTCACAATTAGTCTTATTTAATCAACAGTAACCGTTATAATGTTCAAATTTTTTGAGATTTATCGGCGAACCCCGATCAATACTGATAAATTTATAAGTAAAATGAAAATACCGTTCGGTACTAATAATTTATCAATATTAGAAGTAAAAAAAAAATTACTCATATTATTCCGCCAGTAAATTAAAAAAAGTACATGTTAAGGCATAGAGCGACTTGACTTTATGGCGCAATGAAGTTGACAACACTATTGGTCTATGGTTACCGGTCTACTTCCGGCAGTACGCCGCCGCCATCAACCCCGGCAGCTCGATTGCCATTTCCGTCATTTTATTAGAGACTGATATTAAGAGATCAATGTGTGAAAGTGTTAACGTATTACTAAGCATATAATGAGCGTCCTTTCTACAGTGAAAATATCCGGTTAAATACAAGGAAAAAGTGGTAAGTGAACACGAAAGTCGATTTGCTACCGCTAGAATTACAACATTACAAAAATAGATTTCGAATACGTCAGTACAATTTTGCATTGAATTATTTTTGTTTATTTCGTTTAAATACTTTGAGATATGTATTGAGATATGTACGTTTTAAGCCCTTCGTAGTTTTTCAAATGCAGCACCGATCGATAGTGACGCTTTTAGCAAGCGCCGCCCAAAATCGATAAAGACCCTCCATGATTGGGCTTCATTATGGCTTTGGATACCCTTTGTACTAAAGTGAATACTACAAATTCCTTTCATTTCCGACTATGATGACATAATATTAAATCGCGTTAGATTTTATAAAATAATGCTCGTAAAAATAGTCACAATTTAATTTAACGAATATTTTAAGTATCGATAGAAATAAAATATGTTTTACCCGAATAATTTATAGTATATTTTTTAATTAAAAAATAACAATATAATTTAATAAATAAATAAATAAATAAATAAGGAAATGATGAATAAATTATGTATAAATGATTTTATTTTGCTTAACCTTGGCGAGTCAAATATGGTAATTGGTTTTTTACCCCGTTCCTGATGACCGATTAGCTTGAAATTGGGTGGTATAACCCTTACATCCGATAACAATATAATTATTGTATTCAGGATTATTTTTATACTATTATTATCGCGGAATTTAAACATTTTATTATGTAACGGTATACTCACCGTACATTTTTATTTATTGCCAATATTTCTACCCAGTTATATGGATCGTGGTCACGGCGAAACTGATTATTGTAAATCCAAGATGACGCATTACTTGCTTTTTTAAAATATGTTATTTCGTATTTCAGTTCGCCTGTATCCTGACAACACAACCAATGACTTCAGCCCCTTCGGGAATTAAGAAGCTGAATTGAAGTGGCTCTTTTAAGGTAAATTTAAGCATATAAAATGTCTCATGGGCTATTAGCTCATTTCTTGACAAACGGTCTTCTTGGTATGTAATCACTTGTCTTCTAATTCATCAACAGACTTAAAATAATATTGAATTATTTTTTTTAATTGTGCGTTACACCATCACTCCGTCATGTACTAACCGATTTGATTTTTTTTAAAGGGATTATTACCAAAGGCACTAATTTAATTGGATATTAGATTCCCAAGTATCGTTGAGATATAGGCAGGTTCATGACAAGTCGAGACTTAAAACGAATCTAGAACACAGTGGCCTTCCAGCGTAATGATAATGAATATAAGACGTGGCGGTTTCATTTTAGTAGAAACACGAAGAATTTAATTAACATAAGTCTTTTCATTCTAGTTGGATTGTGTCTGCTCGCAGTGCCGACGAGCATCGTGGCCCCACAGCCACATTATCTATCAGGGTGGTCACCACACCATCCTAGTTGCCATATCGTCGAGTGGAAGAGAGAACAAGCGGTCAGTATTTTAAGCTAAATAACGAGTCTGCAACTATTTTGATACCACTGCTCGCCAGCAGGTGGAGTGGGCACAATTTCCTTTTTTTGGCGGAAATAAAATTGAAGGGGATTAAATAGGGGATGTAAGTATAAACGGGTCCTGTTAGGAAGTACGTATTTTCCAACAACCTAATTGTCCAAATTACCTTATACATGGCACTGTTATGGAGTAAAAAATATAAAAATGCAACCGAATTGAGAATCTCTTTTTTAAATTGGGTCGAAAATAAAAAATTAAAAAAAGGTTGTAAAAAGTCAACCTCTAAAAGGCAGTATCACATTACTCATCTAAGTACTGTCACATATATAACACTCATAACTACAGATAGGTTGGTACAAGATGCGTAGCAACGCCCCTGAGGATTATCTTTCAATACGATGTATCTGTCCCTTATTTCCCATTCAAATCTAAGCATAACAGCGTTTAACATTTTTGTTATTAGACAGAAAGGGGAGTGAACATTCTGGGTCAAAATTTAACAAGTTAAGATATATCAAATCTTCGCTTATTTATCATTCTGGAAGTGGAGAAATATAAAAAAAAAAAATGTTTTTCATGATGTTTACATGTAAGTAAACGTAGCATACACACGCATCATAATAAAATATTATTTCATAATAAAACAACAATTAAGTAAACAATAATTAGAAATATTGTAATTGATTTCTAATCGATTTAAATCAGTATTGATTATGTATTGTCTGTGAAAATTATCATAACTTACACATGACACTTACAGTTATTTTCGATTTCCGACGATTGTTTGCTTTGTTTTTTTTTTCGGACTCCGACCCTACCTATCTCAGAACGACTTTCATTGGACACCGAAAATAGCTCACACATTTGACTTAGAATTGATATTTGTGTTGCTATTTTAATATAACTTCACTTTTACTAAACCTCCAGTATCTCAGCTCTTAGATTGTCGAACCTTATATAATTTGCAGTGAAGGACTAATAACTTAGAACCTTTTAAATTCACACCATTTTTATCTTGTTACATTCGGGCCCAGAAATGCATGGAATCGTCTCAGTCTAATTTGTGTCTTGGTACCTGTCCAATTGTATGTGTTGGTGTTATATTTAGATGGGAGAGTTATTTTGTCTGTATCTCACACAAGCCACTAATCTACCATGGTTTCTTGCAGATTCTGCCAGGAACAATCACGGCATCGGAATACAGCCTCTGAGATCATTTGAGATCTCACATAATATTTATTGAATATGGATTCACTTTTGTATAAAACTATTGCAATAGTTTACAGCCTAAAACTTTCCATAAGTCACGTCATGGATAAAATATTTCACTATATACACGAGATAAACGATATAAACATGTGTATATTGTTCTTTATCCTTGGCATCCTGTTAGCGTTTAATATGAGAATATTATACTTGGTGAGATTATATGGAGAAAGAATTCGCGACAACCCACCGCAAGTGATAAACCACCACCATGGCCTACGGAACGGCTTTTACAAAATCGCTAGAATTCCGCATACCAGGACATACTTAGTGTCCAGAGTAGAAGTAAACGGTTATTCAAGGCAATAATTACATTAATGACGTCGTTCGTAAATTAATGATGCCGATGCCGAATAAGAAGTTAATTGTCATTGTCAGGTTCAAAGGTCACTGAATCTGTATTTATTTGTAATCTGAATAGACTAAAAAAGAAAACTATCACTCTTACTAAACACTAAATGGTTGAAATAAAAAATATTCTGTATATTTTCCTCTAACCGTACCGACTTTGTTCTCATTAAAATAAAACAATTTACTCATTATATCATGATATATGATATGAAATTTTTTTTTTAATATTTCTAATGAGAAATATACGCTTACAGAAAGGTGTGTCACGGAAATATTTTGTTGTGATCACAAACATAAAATATATATTATATATCTAAATCTTCAGATATTTGGAAAAATTACTTTGTTTTATAAATTATCACAACTGCCGCTTGTTAATTATAATATAACATTTTAATTAATATATATGACTATGTCGTTATATTTTATTTTATAAATGAATGTTTGCATGCCGGTATGACACATGGCATTAACTGGTCTGTTATCACCTAGAATAACGACGTTAGATATATAGTTTTATGTATAAAATTTGTAATGTTAATTAGGGCCCTTCACGCAATGAAAAATATTCTACTAATGTTTCAACTATAATTAAGTAAAAATATAAATGTAATCATCAAGCAATGGTGTTAGAGGAATATTAACTTTTTTCAATCATGTTTAAACTTAAATTACGTACATTTTTAAATCTTTAATCATAAAGCTTTTCAATATTCGCTTGTATTAATTATTTATGTAACGCTTATTTAAAAATAAATAATACCACAATACGTATTTTACTTGTCACTTCCAATTGAACAATTTACCCGCATGCATTTTTATTTGATCAACTATTGCTTTACTCCCCGTGTTAACGTCTGTAATATTACTACAATCGCAAATAAGCAATAATAACAACAGACTTCTGAATTAAAATCCGTAGGAAAATCACACTAACAAGAACTCATACATAGTGATTTATTGTACAAAATTTAAATTCGTGTATATTACTTGAGCAAGCAATGAACTCTTCTAAATATGTTATTCAGGAACTAGTATATATTATCAGACAAAATTGTAATTAATCTTATTTGCCTGTGTAAAAATAAAATCTGTATATCATCGAAAATTGGATAATATATTTATTTGTTATAACCTATTCCAAATTTCTTTTTGAGATCCCGTCTAAATCCAAATGATAACAAGAAACCATGCCACACGTGTCGCTTGTATACTCGAAGTACGTAACAAGAGTATAAACGTAAATGTAAGTAACACAATTGGCAACGAATGTTCTCAGATTTCATAGCATTGACTTCGCTATTTCATTAGTAAATCCGACGTGGCAAAGTTCACTCAAGCTTTTTTGACAGCGGCTGGCGACGCCGTCAAAATGTCAAGTGTCAATTATACCACTTAATAGTGTGCCGATTTTTCAATATTTTTTAGCCAAACAATATTTTTAAGGTAAATTTTTCGGAACCAAAAATATAGTTTATTTTTTTTATTTATCATTATCTATAATAGTAATGGATTTCGAGGTTTTGCGTCCCACAAATAGCTAGGAAGCTACAAAGTAGCTTCCTTTTATCTACCCTTAGATTTTGACATCACACTTTGTGGACTTCACTGTTATTGTTACTTTGTAAGTAATCTCTGGATTGTACGGAATAGGAGAACCTTTAGCGCTAATTTAGCCTACTTAACATTTTAAATAGCAATTAAAAACTTGAATACCATTACATATACCAAATGTTTGACAAACCTTTACATCAAACTAATCACATGAAATCCAAAAACCCAATAGTGAAATTATTAAAAAGAATCAAAATTAATATAAATTTGTATTTGTATTTCTTTATTTCTTTTATAAATTCCTGCGTTCAAAATTAAACGAAAACTGTTTTTTTTAATTGCCACCCTATGGATAGGGGTACGAGTAAGGGGTGAGTGTATTGATCGTAAGTATTCAAATTCACATTACGCCAGCCATCTTTGAGTATTTAGTGTTAGTGCAATCGCATGGTAAAAGGGTGAAAATATGAAAGTTCGTGGATTGTAAGGCAATATTTCCTGTTCGGCAAAAGGAACAGAATACGAGAACAAAAGACAGTACGGCCTGACATTGGCTGGAAAGTTTTCGTTCGAAACAAAACAAACTTTGCCTGAGGATGATGTAAGTAAAAGTGTAATTTCGGACGACACGTGATTAGAGGGAATTGTTGCTGCTCCCTATTTTTTATACTTTATCGTAGATAAGAATCAAAGGAGTTTATAAAAAAAGCACCACTTAAATAATACTTCTTACCAAAACATTTTTATGACGTAATGAAAATCAAAAACATGCCATTGTTATATGAGGTATTTATTTTTTTCTGAAAAGTATCCGAAGCGGGTTGGATATCTCTATATATGGAACAGGAGATTAAAAAAGTTTGTCATGAATGTGACCATAAAGTTCGGTATTAGAGCATTTTAACCAGTGAACACCAAGAAACATTTCTCCCTACATGTTTAACATTAAACTTTTTTCAGGCCTGAATATTGGGACAGCCCCGGTGACACCTACGACTTGAATGCTTATGATCACAATACCCAAATAAGGATAAACTTAGCAAAGGCAGCATACATTTGCTGTGGGTTCATAGTGATTTTAATGGTTTTTATAATCCTCATTCAGGTCGTATTCTCGCTGCTAAAGTTTTCATGTGACGACTGCGACTTTTAAATACTATGAAATATTACATATTTTTACCATTAAGCTTGGCTAAATATATATATAATTATTTCAAAAATGAAGATCATCAAGATGTGATGAGTTAAATTACAATAGTTTAAATTAATCCCTGTAACAGCAATATTATATAAAAAAAGTGGTTCAAAAAATTTGTGTTCTAACCTCAACGGAGTGGACGATTTGTTACAAGATTATGGTTGCATATTTGCGGTCAAGGTTGTTGTTTTCAATTTAACAGTAAACACATGTCGACATGTACTTAATTTTTTCAATTTCGTAAGCTGCGTTTGGGTTTATTTGATTAATTATAGTCACTGATGCTGTTTATAATTTTCATCCTCTAGTATGTCAAACATATATGTCACAAATCATAATGATCAATTTATATGTTTGTTTCTTGTATTAAAATTGTATGTTTAGTTTACTTATAATAAATAACTAAGACTCATAGTAAATTAATGATTGTTGTTATTTCATTCATTTAAATTCAAAGCATATTTCATATTTTTTTACAATAAATGCCATACGCAAAAGATAAATTTTCTAAAAATGAATTATTTTTTTTAGACCATTCTCAAAATGTATTGTGAAATATATATATCATTGTTTTCATATAAAATGCTTAAAATAACAATTATGGATTATATTTATGGAAATCAATCAATCAAATAAGAGTGATGTGCAAAATTTGTTTAGCTATATGAAATGTTAAATAATTAATATTAATTTTTCTAAACCTTACTTCATGCAGATCAGTACTGCTTTAGCTCCAGCTTCCAGCTTGTTTTCCTTGTAATTATTACAAAATAAACATACCTAAAAAACGTGTATTTATTTTTAAACTTCTTTTTTGTTTCAAATATTAGGACAAAATGACTACCACAGCGTTCTTCTGAATATTATTTAAGTGTTGAATAAAATATATAAATTGTCTAATTATTAAATGATAAATAATTTACTTTTGTAAGCTAAATGTTTATAAAGTTTTTCTTCTTCTATTGTTTGTTGCTCACAATTGCGTCATTTATAAACAGTTTATAAAAGATCTTTTTTTTGCAAATAGGGTATACAAAAAAGGGGTAAAATCATAATTTTATTGGCATAGAACTAGACTCCTGATATTCGAATATTAAATGTATTAAGATCCAAGACGTGTTAAATTCCTAGGAGACAGTATGAAACTTACACAATAGTAGTTGAAACAAGACAAAAAGTAGAGAAAATGATTTCAAGTTAGCTACACAAAAAACATATGTATATAATGTAACACAAATCAGCACTACATTTTGTATCATCACACATATATGTAGACATGCGTAGCCGATTTGTAACTACAGATAGCTACGCGGCTTCCAGCGGCTACGAACAATCATAAAGCTATCTATAAACCGTCGAAGGAATGTATCCGATTGTCTGTTGTTTATTTAACATATTAATATTAGCGAGTGATCTTGTATCACTGTGTAGAATTAATTGTCAAAACTATATACAATGAATGAATCTGAAATAAAGTTCGATTAAATTTAAATAAACCGGACAACAATTAGAAATATTAAAAGGAATAAACAAATAAACATAAGTAACGTAAACAAAACAGAGGAAAACAAAGCGTTCCTCGCATAATAGTTATCTATATATTTTGTTGGTTTATAAAAATATTATTTTCTTTAGAAAATATAAGGAATTCTCTGTTACGAGACATTTATGCAACACATATTAATCATACATCACTCAATCATATTTGACATTGGCGTTTAAATGTCAAACAAAATATCAAATAACAGATAATGATGTTAACAAATGTTTGTAACAATGTTAAATAAATTGTCTTATAGTAAGAAACTTATTGTGTTTATTTTGTTTTAACTATGGAATTGAATTTGTTCAGAATGGTTTAAATATTTTGTAATTTTAGTTCGCAAATTCAATATAATTACTATAGCAACCCCATAAGTCAAATCTGACGTTATTGATTATGGGATTTGGGTGGGCCCAGTCCTTAAAATAGAAATTCATTGTCTCCTGCGAGCAAAGGTGCGAGCCTCGAATAATTATCTGATTTTCAACGGAAGGGAGAGTAAAGAAAGGGTTTCTTGCCGTAAATGTTTCGATCCGGCGCGGCGTTAATTAGCCGCTAAATAAACGGGAAACGACAGACAATCCGACATAATGTGAGTATTCCGACATAATTAGAAAATAAAATGGCGTAGGTATGTTCTATATCTTAACGCAGGCAAAAAATCAGACAAAAGACAAAAAATCACCAACAAGTTGTACAATTAATAATGTAAATTTAAAGATTGTATTAACTTAAACTTAACAGTCGCCATTTTGGTGCGAGATCATTCTTACAAACATCATCATTACAAACTGGGCCCAACAAGTGGATTAAGACCGTATACGCGATCTAGATATGATCGAGTTAAATTTCAATTATTACACACCCTATCAGTCCGCTGCTTGGCGGTGAACATGCACCGATGATAATCCGTCGAATCAAACGAATTGGTCATATTGTTTATGTTATTGACAGGGTGTGAGTACACGATTTAGCCATTGTCTGCTGTCCCCCGCCCATCTGGAGAACATTTTTGCCGCATGTACATGATACCAATTAACATTGCTGTTACAGGCAGGCCCAGGCAAACAAGAAACGGGAGGGAGTACGTCGTGTGAGAAATTTTACAATACATACACGCGACATAGTATTAATCGTATGGTTCATTCTATTAATACTAGCTTATGGCTTGTGTAACCTCCAGGAAATTCCGAGCTACGGATGTACACGTCTGTTAGACAGGATGAGAGATGTTTTTAATGTTCTGGTGTTCTACACCCTATGTATAAGAGTTTGAAATGTTCGTTAATCATGAAAAATAACAATTGTAACTATTCGCAAAATTTTTGGCAGGTTTTCGGCTAATCAAACATTGTAATGCTCATTTTAATGGAATAAATATTCACAAAATATATGTATTTTATTTCAGCCCAACAAATATTTAATGTAAAAAAGGACACAGTTGATTAGTTCGTAAAGGACTAACATACATATACATAGACACGTGCATGTACACAGGAATATACATGTACATATATATATTTTTTTATCGTTTAAGATTAGCAAACAAGCATGCATTCCACCTGATGGTAAATGCTACCCATGCTGACATTAGTAATCATCTCTAAGTACGTGAAATCATACCTAAGTTTGATCACAGATGCGTTGCTAGTCCTAAGACTAAGATGTTTGCCTCGTATTTAAGTATAGCTCTTAATGTGTTATGTATGTATGTATGTATCGGGATGCTTTGGCCAAAACGTACAATTGACCAATGCATAAAATATTAGACGATATTTAAAAAAATTGGGCGACCTTTGAATATTAAAATTTTGACTTGAAATTTTCAGAATCTTAATGAATTTTCATGTAAAAAAGTAAATATAATAAAAGAAAAACTTTTGACCAACTTTGGAAATTTTTAAAAATTTTGAGTGACCCCTTAAAAAATTTTTTTGACCTATCCTTTTGAGGGGGCTCCTAAAACATGATAATCTAAGATATTTTCATAAGAGACCTGATAAAAAAGAATAATCGTCTTTTTGGGTCGTCCTAATATACATATATGGTTTATCGTTGCTGAGTCTTACTTCAAGTCCATACATGCTAAATAAAATGGTCAATATGGTAAATGTTGAATAACTATTATGAAGATGTAAAATCATGATGTCGTACCACAAAAATACCAAGTATCTAATCTGTACTATGTATAATAAGGTTGGGGTTCGTCTGTTTGATCCTACAAACACAAATCACTTGATAAACTAGATCGATTTTAATAATATTAATTGTATTAAAAGTTTATAATTGGAATAATAACTAAACCTAATTATTTTTTGCTACGCTTACGATAGCGAAAGACATACCATAAGAGAAATCGAAAAGCAAACAATTTTATTTTAAAGGAGATAAAATGATGGAATATTGCATAAGACTAATAATAACATAAACGATGGCAATATCCTTTAGATAATGGTTTAGCTATAAAATGTAGAAAATGTCATACCACGAGAGTTTTTTAGGATTTTTTATCTATGTTTACAATACAGATGAAAAATATTAAATATAAACAGATGACAAATGGAAAACCATAAAAAATATATGGGCATATGTTGGGAAAATATTATTGTCGTGGCGTTGACGACGAAATAGTTCACGTATTACAAATAGTAATTATTAAATTAGATCAAATATTATTATTGAATAAATGGTCTTAAAAATAACCTTTAAGTCTTAAAAAAATTAGGCCATG
>DWOQ01000494.1:0-11318 GCA_018251115.1 Codatractus alcaeus
GACTAGCAAACGAGCATGCAGTCCACCTGATGGTAAGTGGTAAATGTTACCCATGGACATTGGTAATCATCTCTAAGTACAATGAAATCATACCTAAGTTTGATCACAAATGCGTCCTAATTCTGAGGACTAAGATGTTCGCCACGTGTTTAAGTATAGCTGGCAACCACGCCTCTCCAAAACGAAACACAAAAATTGCTTCACGGAGGATTATAAGAGTGGCGGTGGTCGACGGTAAACGAGTTCTACCACCTGGCCATCATCCATCCATGGCCTGGCTATAATTTTAAAGTTCATATTAACATGAATATTTATAATATGTTAATCTATATCCTATCGAATATTAATAAAAAAATATATATTTCACAAAACCAGAAGTTACAACTTAACGTAAAGTTACTACTAGTGAAAATTCCTACTACTGTGACGGAAGAGGGTGATACCATTCTGTAATTAATATGTATGGACTATTAAACCATACCATATTACAATATAAAATCTCTTAGAGCGTTATTAAACGTCATTAACTAAGTTTTCTCAAAACCATTGTCTTCGTCTGGGTTCCCATAATTGTGTGGTTAAGGTGACTAAGAATGTTCTTTCTGAAATTAACTGTTACAATCTATTGTTTGTGAAAAATGTATTAAAGCACTTTCTTGTGAGGTTCAAACGCGATGATCTCTTTGCACTTGCCAATTCCTTTGTTGTCAGTTCCCGCGATTATTCGCCACTTTAGTTAAGTTTTAATTTTTTGGCGCACGTTAAAATTTTCTTTGCAATTTCATAAAACGTTGAATTTCGATTTTTAGCTCTTCCTTTTTATTTTTATTGAACTAATTTATGCATTACTTTGATTCATTTAATACAATACGACATAATTGACGTCTTTAATAAAACATTTTATTTTACCGTATTTACTCTGTTTCTTTATTATGTTTCTTAATCGTAAGTTTTTGCGTTCTTTGAAAAGATTTGTTGTAAGTTTCTACTTTATTCATCTTTCGATCAATACAAATGGAAACTCCTATGCACTTTCGCATGCGTGGTACACCGTGTGGGTTAGAAATATTGCTCCATTCTATAGCTCTTTCGAGCTTCAATGGCTGTAAGTGCATAAAATATAAACGTGTACGGTATATGCAGTATAATGTTGTGTATGAATATGAATGTATGCGGCCTCTTTTAGCGAATGCTCGGGTAAAAGAACCTGTGAGAGCGTTTCTCACGAGGCCCCGGCCTGGCGACCCGGCGGGCGGAACCCCGCTGTTACGATTGACTCTTACAACCAACTAATTGCATTTCGACTTCGTTAAGAGTTTCTTCATACGAAATAAAACTTCTTTTTATTGGTAACCCCTTTGTCTTGCATATCCGATACATGCTCGCATCGATTACTGTTGAATCAAAAAAATTTAGACGACGATTCGACATATTCCTTGCTGAGTTTTAATATTGCGATAATCGGAACACCTGGTGAGCAAAGTACATAGCTAAATGTTATTTACTTTTCTCCCGTATTATGGAATTTACTAACACTATCACCAGTACTTTGAATATGCTCACAAATTTGTAACTAGGAAATTGGAAATTAGTACGAGCACACACTACAGGTTGTCACTTCCGTAATGGTACGCAGATAAACCGTGTTATCACGAGTGGGGCGAGTTCGCGCCTCTTGTGGAACAATTTCTCTCTAATCGATGTGACAGATTTGCATCGTGAGCTTGTATCATACATGATTTTCACGTTATCGTGATTTCACATTATACAGCTTACACAATGTACTTTTAAAGGCTTTATGGGATTAACTATCCGCGTAAGGACTCAGCTATTGTGTATGTAGTGTATTCGGTCTGTTTCACGGTTATACTAATTTTATGATAGGGAATTTCGTTCACCGCTAATGTGCTTAAGAAATATATTTGTTCGTTAACTTTGCAGAGAAAAAATTCTAGTTAGAGAGACATGTTTGACTCAAAAATCAACAATCTGATGAATTATATACTAAGTTATTATTGTTGATTAAAAGAACTTGTTGTGTGTTGTAAAACTAAGATTGGTTCTATGTTCTCGACGTGATATGAATGTGATAAAACACTAGATTTTCTTACGTATATCAGAGAACAATTACGTAGCAAGTGGCATCTCATACCAAGAAACTTGAAACATCAGTTCGCACGTACGTATTAGCGTTGAAAGCGTTCGTAAGCGACATGGCAGCAACTAAGTAAGTAATTCGAAACGGAACTAATTTGTCTGACTTGGAACAAAAAGATGGCGTCGTGCGCTGCCTGGAGATGAGAGAGCACAATGGGGAGCTTATGCAATGCACTGTTAGACTGCCTCTAGCAACACTGTAAGGCATCTCGGCTATGAAGCTCCCTTGCATTATGATGATAATCCATAACCTCTCGCTGCTTTCCGTTGAATCCACGTACTCGTTAAAGCGAATTATACGTCGACACGTCGTAAAGGCATTAACAGCGAGTGGAGCATTGTTGCCGAGTGAAAAACACTGGGAGGAAGCGATAAATAATGTTCGGAGTTTATACGATCGGTCGGTAATGGGCGCGCGGTCGGGCCGCTCGCGCATCATACGCGCCCTCTTGAAGGTATTTATTTAGCTTTTGTAGGTACTCTAATGTCGGACGCTTTTGTGTTCTGCGTCATCGCAGGCTAATTATTTGTTTAGGTACAATAAACTCGTGAATCCGCTACGGGTTAATGTTGCGCAAAGATGCAAACAAAATTTTGGTCGCCGATATTTTTAGGGACGCAAGGTGTTGTAGCATGTTTCGTGATTTTGGGCCACATTTTGGAAAAGCACGTGATTCAATATGTTATACGTTATGTAGTTAAAAACTGACCGTAACTTAAAAATAATTTTGAGAGGGTATAGGAATTTTGAAGAGGGTTCATTTTTAATTAAAACACGGAAGGTCCGTTAAGTGATACACATTATAGGAAATATGGTCGAGTAGTTAAGGATATCCGAAATATGCAAACATAGGGGAATAAATAAAAAAAGAGACTGGTTCCTTAATATTGCCAATATAAATAGACTTACTTAGAAAAAGAATTATGAAAACAGTTATTGCGTTAAATATAAAATTGCCCATTTACAAAACCTACGCTACGGGCAACGTGACCTCCCTTTAGAAAAATTAAATAGAAAAAACCTGGCAGTAATTAAAGGAGTAGTTTTTTGTTAGGTATACTTGCGAGTTATGTTAATTTTTATTGGTTATCATAAAATTATATTTGCATATAACAGTTGTTTTTTTTATCTTAGCGAACAATTGGCCGGAAGTGGGGCCGGAACAAAGGTTCGGTTGACTTTTTAAGCTTATTAAAGTTTGTCCCTTCCGGAACCGCCCTTACCGTGGGGTGGGATCCGCTGGAGCGAAACCGGAAGCAACGTGCGTCCGCCATACTGTTCCGTAATTGGTGGCACGGGCTCGTGCTTCCGGCTTCTCGGGGGTTCTTAAAATAGCCACCAATGATATCTCGCTACAGAACTTATGACGTTTCCGAAGACAATTGCTGGATTCGTACGAAGAGATACTTTAGCAAAGAACGACATTTTTTTTCAAAGTACATTTTTAACGAATTATTTTTAAACGTCAATAAATCTGCCACCGCTTCGCTAAGAAGAGAAGCTACGAAAGAAACTAAAACACATCTTTACCCTAAAAGTATCAATTATAATTTCATTACTAATGAAACATTTGAAGCTGATTTATATTATAAGACTTTGCAATAAGTTATAAACGTGTGTGAATGTGGCAACGTGGATAAAAAAAACCATTTTTTGTTAAAAAGTGAATTGAGACATGTTCTTATCGTTCAAGAAAGTGTCATTGGAAGTAGATCTGCTCTTTTTTAGGCATTTTTTCATTTATTTTTTTTCCTAACTTGTTTGGCGTCAGATATTTGGCGTTTTTAGATTGCCGATTGAGTTTAGTTTAGTTTAGTGTATTATTATGGCTATATCGCATCCCTATTGTCTACATTTGTATTTCATTCTGTTTTCTTATCGTGTTGTGAATTCCATTCACTGAGATAGTCTTCCATTGACACTATTATTTTATGTCATAGACACGTCACTTATTGTTTGTTAGTGTTTTACTAATAAAAACATAGTTTATGTTATTCAAGTAGGAAATTATTATACGAACCGTTGCATACTACAAATACATACAAGTCACATAGTTATTTTGCTTGCATCTTGTAGATTTACGAACACTTATAAACAATCGCTAACAGGTTAGAAATAACACCTTGTTTACACCCCAATGAACCGTATTTGTTGGATCAGTTTTTAATCCGGTAATAATCAATATAATATTGCCGATTATCGATTCCATAAAATATCATTTCGATGAAAATGGTTCTGTATTTGAAGACGTATGTAGATTTAATGAATGTCTTTCCATGTTTAACAATATGAAATATAGGACGTTTGTGTGAACGGTAATACTTTGAATCGGCTAAAAATGTAAGAGGTAGCAATGGTCTGAGAACTAAGCTGAAACAAACAAAACAAACAACTTCGTTGACCATATATAACTCAGTGTTTTAGTTGCCACTGCTGCTGTGATATACTAATTAATATAATTAACATGTTATGGTGTTGATGTGTGTTATGGAGTTTCTTTCGCCACTGCTTCTCCATAGCGTAACACCTTGCGAAGTGGTGGTAGATTTTGTTGACGTTCAAAAAGAGTTCTGTAAGAATCTATTTTGAATAAAATATTTTGACTTTGACTTTGATCAGGGTTTGTCTAATTGTATTCTAGTGGCGTACATTCAGAAATATTTACATTTAAAGTTTGTACTATTCATTTGTAATAAGCTTCAATAAAAACTATGTACTAGGTACAAAAGGATACGTTGTACTAGTGTTGTATTTTGCGTCTCAAATTAAAGTTCTCCTTGATCCGTAATGGGTCGACCATTAAGACGCGTCCATTGGTCGGACGCAACGCGACGCACGGGGAATACAAGTGCACTTATGCACGGATTCTCAATGAGCTCTAATGTCCTGCTTGCCATAGATGAACACACATATCTATAAAGCCAAGGACGGTCGACGTACAAGTAGAGTGGACGAAGTCGTATGAATAAACCAAATAGACACAAGTCTGCATATAGATTCCGAATATCATTCGTTCGATTCATGTTAATGTGTTAAGTCATGGCCGGCTATGAGACTGGTGAAACGACACTAATAAAAAGTTCAGTAATAAATTCAAATAAAACCCTCGAACCACAAAGTTGTTTTAAAGTCGCTTAAACGAATTTTGCCGAGGCTTGTGTAAATTTTCCCAAGACAAATTTGTACGGGTATAAAAAGATTAAAGAAGGACGGAGGTGCTAATGCATATGTGTACGCACATCCGGTCCGTCGGTGTCCGTTAATTGGTCCGCGTAAAAGGGATATCGTGTAGTCGCCTCCTGCGCCCCTTACCCCAACATCCTCTCCTACGACACGGCGACAGGTCGGATTCGTGATGCGCGGACACTTAAGAGAAATCCGCCTTTAAAGGCCGATGTCCAATTAAATGTGGGGACATCGCCGTCATTCGTCGCCCGCTGCGTTTTGTCTTTGATCGACCGTTCGATCGCCGGTCACGATTCTTTATTGACGGTATAAACACGATTGTTTGTCTTTCAATATCACCGATATGCTCTCAAATGTGCTCATAAATATAGCCTGTAACGTATAAACTACGTAGATAACGATGATGCTCACTGTTGGTCTGTTATTATTGATCTCCTCGACTTAAAGCAAGTTATAATTTGCACGTAACACATTGAGAGGATGTTCTCGCATGAAACTTGATTTTCTTGCCAGCGTTACTTTTTGTTTGATGATTAAGACGTCTGCTACAGTTACGTTCGCAGCGATTATTCCTGTTTTTGTTTAGCTGTCAATGCCATTGATTATTCAATGCGTGGGCAGAAGACGTTATGTAACAATTTTATAAGGTTTCCCCGCGTGATAACAGTTAGTTTAGAGTACATTCGTGCTGCTTTCCTTTTTTTAACATTCAATCATATTATTAGAGAGGTATATGTAGCTGCCGCCCGAAGTGAAGACTCAGATATTATCCATTTGGAACCTTCAGCTTTTACATCTAATCACATGAAAAAAGATACCTATTGCTTATTGCTCGTAGTTGATGAGCAATAAGGATACGGGGAATGGGGACAGATTTCAAATTTCGTTCATTTAGTGTGAAGGTATATTCACATACATACATACGTACATATTTATGATTATATCATTGGTAACATTATTTCCCTTATGTGGTTAAAGATGTTATATTCTTATCGAGTATCTTTACTTTACAAGTTTATATGAATATTACCCAGGCGTTAAAAGCTATTACTACCTGATTCATTATACTTCCCACGAGTGCGTCTACATTCTACCTACGGAATCAAATACCGTGGCCCCCGCTCATACGTCTTCGCCGAGAATTATAATCTGCAGCACCACATTCCCATGACGGGGACCTGGACTGTGACCGACCACACAATTCATATACATATTCTTTTGAACGTGTTGTTATTCCATCCGTCGTCTCGAAATTGCAAGTTACGCTTCGTTTCCAGTAAGCTATTACTCAAGTAAGTGAATTAGGAGTTTCATCGCCGACTAACCTAAACATTGCTTTGCTATCCAATTTTCCTCAAATTCACAATAACAGTTCTAAATGTTTTTCACGGAACCGTTAAGAAGATTCCACGTTAGTGGTTGTCAAAGGTGCCGTCCTCAGAAGTGAACAATCGCAGTCGTTCCTAGAAGCGTTGATGGTGTGTTGAAGTGTAGGGAATGATGGGAGCGTACGCAACAGCGGAAACAATAGGTGTTAACTTGCACATTCAGCGGGCGCGTCCAAATAGTCCGTGCGGACTGGATACTGACTAGCTTCGAGTCCTAGTAAATACTAATTGTGGGTACATTTTGCGTAGTCGATAAATTATTTGCCAAATGTGGTGATTCCCACAAAGCCATGGTATCATGTCTACCTATTGGTTCTCGGTGCAGAGACTTTAGGATTCAATTTTCGAGCTTATTAAAATGGTACATAAAAAAATATTTATTATAATTTTACACGTGTGACCAAAAATCTTGTTTTGAACAAAAAAATGATTTAATTATCTATCGTTAACTATCTGGGACGCGGTCAAGGTGTTTTTGCGACTAACTATTATTGATTAATGCCCCTCATGACCGGTATGATAGATACTGGACAGCCGTATAATTGTTTATGTTGCGTGCGGCGCGAGTAAACACTGGCGTGTATTGTTGGCAACGTAAATCAGTTTGTTTTTGTTATTAGACGGCACAGCTATATTTGCAACTCATACGGCTAGAATGCATTATGTGAAGACATAAATAATTAATTGTACCCGTGCCGTGAACCGGATCTGATTGATATTGCCCACTTGCAAGTTGCACTTTCCAGATAACTTATATAAAGATATGTAAAACATTCATTTATAGTCATGGTCACTTTGATTAATTATCACTTTAAAATATTTCGCAATGTACGCAAATCAGTCGCATTTATTTTCTTTTTGGCTTAATAAATCAGCGTTTCGGGCGAAATGAAAGCTTTCTACGGGCAATTAAAGTTTGACTTTGAACTTATCAAAAAACATTATTATTGCATATGTAATGGCTGACTTCTGGCGGCTTTAAATATTAATGCCATACAAGTTCAGAACTCATATATTCAGTGACATATAAATACGTCAACACGGGATTACCCCGTAGGTAAGTCGAGCGCGTTCGTAGCAAATCCGTGTGATATTAATATGCGGGATGAAAAGGCAGTAGATATTTTGATAGACGGGAAGTGACCTATAAGGGACCATTTACCGTTTTAGAATATGTAACGTCTGCCTGAGTGTTGTATTTTGGAGTTTGACTATATTTCAATAAATATTTTAACATATAATTTGTCTTTAATATCAGAATTGCTTTTAAATCTCATTTATAAACAAAATTATACTGTAATACATAATGGACGCAGTGAACGATTGAGGTGTAAGGTTTTTTAAATCACATCATTTGATTGCTCTTTCCAAGTATAATACGGATATTTCGGTATAAATTGTCTCAATTTAATCATTTATTCATTTGGTCAATCGTCTGCGTTACCCCGGAGTGCCTACACGGCGTGTCCGCTTTGAGCAGGAAATTCGCAGGATATATCAGAATTAGAATCGCCGGTGGACGCTGGTCTCGCGCTATGCCGAACGCGTTTCCACATCCGCCAAGGGATTTGCTTTTTCAGCTCATCTAACTGCCAGCTGCACAAATCGTAGTGTATTGCCGCAGATTTTTTACGTGAAACATTTTCGTTGGCATGCGCTGTCTAGGTGCTTTCGTACCTATTTCAATGTAATTGTACATTATTATATAATGACGAACAAGCTTTAGATGTTGATAGTCTAGGTGTAGATCGGTTAGTGTGTCTATAAAGGGAAGTCTCGGATAATAAGGTAAAAGTCATTACGTCTGACAATTATCTGAAAGATGATTTGTTGTCTTTGGACATATGTATACCTATCATATATATGCAAAAATATCTATCAAGGCTTACAATAGCCGTCCAAGCTCTATCCTTACTGTTAGCGTAAGGTGAGTAAGATTGCTGCCGACAAAGGATCACTTTTGATGTTAAATTATAAATGTATCTCTTTGCCCGATCAACGTGCTATTAAGTCAGTTAGAATCTCAACGTTGAATTATTTTCGATGTTTTTCGTCGTCCATCCAACGGAAGTCATTATGCGTTTTCCGCTGTACGATGTACTGGTTGGTGCCCTGTAAAAATATATTCATTAAAACAGCGACTATCGCTTTACTTGGTCTGGTTCTTTCTCGGGACATCTCATCGTGGAATTAATTTAAAGTTTTCTGACTGCTTTGTGATATTTAAGAAAAATGTGGTATAATATGAAATTGAAACACAATCGTAAATAATATAGATTAACTAAAAATGATCATTAAATCTACGATGAGCAGATTGAGTACCTAGGATATGAAAGAAGAAGCGTAGAGTGGAGTAAGAAAGCAGATTAAAAATAGGAATAAAGGAAGATGACTGAATGACCAACTCACGCAGCAGAAAGTAACCGAAGGATTCCCTATTCGAGTTTTATGGTTTTTCAGGGCGGCCTTTTGCAATAGCGGGGGCTTGCGACAAATATTGACTCGACAAATGTTTGCCACACGAAGCACGCACGTCTCTTGTGCCTCTACGCGCGGCTGGTGCGGCGTAGGTGGTGCATAGATAAAACCCGACAGTGAACACCCGAGATAACCACAATGTTTGCACAAAACAAATCGTGTTTGCACACTTTATGTCCTGCCCATTGCTCACGGATCACTGACACGTGCATGGATGCGTCCTCACGTTCTGTTTGGTTTTCTTTATTGACATTTCATTCAATGTCGCTGCAATAAAATGTGTCCGAGCATCTTGGTGCGCATGTAGGCGTACGAAGAGGAAATACGATTAAGACAAAATAATGGTTAAAGGTTTTAGAGAAGAGACATGTCAAACCGAACATTGTTTCACAAAGATTAGCTACCGTGCAATAAGTAACCATTCAGAGAATTTCAGAGAAACGTTATACGATAACGATAAAAAGTTATTTTTTCTCTTGTTTTTTTTTGTTTTACATGACATGTGCGCATCATTGCAGCCTACATGAAAACCGAAATAAAATAATCTTAAAAAGTAATGATTACTGCGTAGAAATAAAGTATCTTTTTTCTTTGAAGACTTCTTTACTCTTGTAAATCTCAATGCTAACCACATTGATACATATCCACTGGAAAAACCACTGGGAAACGGAAAGAGAACACCCGATTGTCGGATTTTATGACAGTCAATAAACTATCAAAATGGTAGTCAAACAATGCCGTCATCATATTATAAAGTAAACTACGGATGCGAGTTCATTTGCCAAAACGTCGAAGATCTGTAAACAAACGCCCGTCAAGGTCGGCCATATTTACGCTTCTCGATGATAGTACTCGAACAATATCACAAAGTTATAATCATCTTTACATGTGCCCGGTAAAGCGTTAAACGAGCCGTCTCAGAGAGTTATACTTTTTCGTCGTCGCGTAGATACTTTCATGTTTTATTTTCATCTGATAAAGAATTAATTGTAGAATAAAATTTTGAGTTAATTAATTTTGACGCTCCTCCACCTGCTAGCGTTTTTGGAGTAATCTTGTTGAATTGCGATATTGTTAATCGCGAATTATGTAATTTGCAGAACCAATCGCAATTATGTGTAACGTATTGCACAGCGGGCGCTTGGTGTTTGTTGAACAGTCCAGCTTAATGAGACGGCGGTCGCGTGTTAAATCGCCAACGGAAACGAGCGCCAGTAATGAGCTTCGGATGTCGCTCACCTATTGTGCCGTGCGAATAGATATCGACTTCCTCAGTTTAGTTATTGGTAACACTGCGCTGTAATGAGGCATTGTTCACACGTCAGGAAGTCTTCAAGTCCCCTCATCTTATTCTGTTCGCACGCAGAACCACGTTGTGACGTGATTGCTAAATCCTGAGGCTACTTGCAGTATTCGCTAGTACTCGGTCGAGGTCCGTCCGAATCCAGGTCAACGTCCGTTCACGGATCTGCAATGGTAATTTAAGCGACACAAAATGATAATGACTTTGGTATTTACTCCGCTGGGTAACATGAATCGGAATTCGTGCTTGAATGGTGCGGCTGATGGAGAGCGGTGGGAATGCCGTAGTCAATCATAGATCACGAACTTACCTTCCGTCAAACTATTGTGCGCTGAATTAAACTGGTACGAATCGCAATCGCCTAGCTCTGTTGAAAAGTTTTCTAGAGCACTCTACCTTCTGCCAAGTTAATGAAGCTTGGGTCGTGATTTGTGCCCCAGTCATGCTCGTACAGTTTGTCATTGCAAAAGACTTTTTTTAAAAAGTGGTTAGACCTAATTGCGCATTTGCACACAACAGTATTTGGCCATACAATGCTCCAGTGAGCATAACTATGTATGACGTAATAAATACTTCCGTGCGATTTGGACTCCGCCTGAGAATAAAATACTTGAACGAAATTACTTACAATAATTTGATAATTATTATTTTTTTTTGTACAAACGTATATTATCCAAGCAAAAAGCACTAAACCTTGTGATGAAATTGCTCATTATTAATTTTTAATGACGTTTTTTTGTACATAGTTCAACTTGCTTACATTATGAAAAGACGGACGGATGTCGTGGAAATCACATTATTATAA
>DWOQ01000495.1:0-11314 GCA_018251115.1 Codatractus alcaeus
TATAGCCGGCAACCACGCCTCTCCATACCGAAACAAAAATTGCTTTACGGAGGATTATGAGGGTGGCGGTGGTACCTCCCCGGTCGAACTAGACGAGTTCTACCACCTCTTCAAAATGCTGATACGCTTGTGTTAGCTTCACTTTTATATATCTAGGTATTTTTAGCATGGTCACTTTCCCGCTAGAATGCAATGCCCCTCTCATATGGAGTAAGACCAATTGAAATAATGTTATATGTGTCTATTTTAGTTTTTGTAGTAGTGATAAACCATAACGCAATCGAGCCCTATACTCATGATGGATAGATATTCCACAACAAATTATTTAGTTAAAATTTATCTAAACATATAATTAATCATATAATTAAATAAATTTTACTAAGTAAAATCAATATTTTATACATTTATTATATACATTATGGGAAAACAGTATAGGATGCATAACATCCATAATTATAAATATTTATTAGATCCACGATCCCCCTATATAAGTTTTATAGAATTCGTATTTGGCGAAATAATAACGTTTGATTCAAATGATTTCTAAAAATGTTACAGCCATCTGCACAAAGTTAAGACAAATTCTTTCCATCCGATTACTTCGCACGTTAAGACTCAATAAATGATATGGACCACTTATTTACAATAACGTAGACAATGCCTGTCTTTAATTATTCCAAAGTAATACACATAAGAATCATGTAATCTGCTCACCTATCATAGTGGTCTATAGCTGCCAGCCTCGGGTCCCTGTCTTCATCGAGTTGCCTTAAAATTCTGTCTGCTCCACCGTCACCATCGTCCGTTGCGTTCAATTTTCTTTGCATAAAGTGCGCGTATAACTCCGTTTGTGTAATTAGGAAGTTTAATTTCCTTCTTTGTCGTTTCGCTTCCATTAGCTCTACGTCCATCTGTAAATAATTTATTTATTTATAAACTCCAAACATGACAAATGCTGTACTAATGCATTACAATCAAATTATCCGCTTTTATCTTATTCTTTTTTTTTTTAATTGGCATTATATTGGCAATGAGGCATGCAAGCCAGCTGAAGACAAGTGCTTATTCCAGCTTATTGACATCTGCAACAATTATAGGGAGACCTCATTCGGAAACCTTTTTAAAAAGTTGATTTATCTTTAAATTCCAGTACAAAAGAGTCCAAATTTTGGGCAATTTCATTTACCTTCCTCTGTTCCTCAGCTTCCCTCTCCATGCGTCTCCTCGTTTCCCTCTCCGCACGGTCATATCTCCTCCAGTAGGCTTGCATTTCTCGACTGAGTCGCTTACATCGCCATACAGTCTCCTTCATATTTTTCTGGGACTGTAAAACATTAATTACGTTATGCCTCTTCATTATTCTGAAATAGCTTCAGCCCATGATTTGATCCATGTGACCTTCGAAATTGGTATCAAAGAAATATTAATAATATGTAACCTACAAGCATTATATTATGTTTAAAAGGTGGTCTCTTCCACAATGCAATTATTAATTTATTGTTTTAGTTACAATATGACGTTAGAACTATTCTATTTCTAGACTTCACACACCATTGTGAATTTTCCACTCAAGTATACAGGTTTTTTTCACAATGTTTTACTTCACCACCAAGCAATTGATAGTTAATTTATAATTTCCATATAAATAAAATACTAATAAAAAGTGATCAATACCTTACCTGCATAGCAACATGCCGCCAGTGTTTACAGCACAATGTAGCAAGCCGTTTTCTCTGCAGCATCAGCTCCCTGTGGGCGGCGGTGCGAGCCCTCTGCACCTTGCCGAGCTCCTTCTTAACCAGAAGTTGCCAGTGACGGCGTCGTCTTGCCGTGAGTGCCTCTGGACTCTTGAGCATGGCTAGTTTCTTGCGACCTCTGGATAAATTAATCAAATTATTGGTACACAGCACAGCACAGCGTACACCTGTTGGGCATTACCCACGACTGAAACTGTGTTTAGGTGATGGTGAGTGGAGAATGTAATGGAAAAACCAACCAACCATTTTTTTATTGTGGAAACATCCTTATATTAGTAGCGTTAGTAGCATAGTTAGCCTAAAGTTCTCTTATAACAGCAGTACTTGTTCCTTGAGATATACTTACCCAAAGTGCTACATTTCTAATTTAAACCTAAGATAATTTTGCTAAACCCCAAGCAAGGAAAAACAACAATAGAAATTATTCATTTATTTATATTATTTTACTTTACTTTGGAAACGGACAGTCATATACATAATGTATAGAAATAGATACATAGAAAGCGTCTTTTATAGTGGATTTTAAGATGATTAATGAAAGTAAATACAAAGATTGTTATAGAAGAATGTTACAATGTAAGACATTTCCATATTGTTATAGACTTTGAGTGCCAATAAATCAATTAAAACATTAATTACACAAGTGTTGTAAAGACATAATTTTTTACAGAATAACTATGAAGTATAAATAAATATGTTTTCAATTTTATATTCCTCCATTTTAAAATGTGACAAACTTCCTTGTTGTAAGCAACCAAACCAACAGTGATGTACCACATTTATGACTCCCAAATTAATACATAATTATGATGAGTAAGCTACCCTCTTACGAGATGATATAATACAAATAAACTAAACTACTATAATTATAACTATACACCTACTCCCGATACACTACATAGTGATGATTGTTGTTCCACTATAAGTTAGAATTAAGAATAAATTATAGTTTGTTATAAAAAATATGATTTTTTATATAGATATATGTATAAAGGTGATTATTAAGCACATAGAACAGTGATAGTAGCATTATCTAGACACAAAAAGAACCAAATACCTGACTCCTGCTTTTTCGGAGATTGTATACTCATCGTCATTTTCCTCTTTCAAGTGACGAAGTTGCTCCTCCCAATCAACGCCATCAGGCTAAAAGGTATTTCACAATTTATTCTTGTGCATTTATTAGCCCACTTCGCTTTTGGCATTTTTCACCTATTTATCCAACCAGACACACGAGTCTGATTTGAATTGCAGCATATATATATGCATATATATTGTTATATACATAGAAATACATATAATCTTTACATATAAAAATATACTTCTTATTCCAATAAAGACTGTGATAACAAAATAGCAGCATTTCTATTTACTTCTCGCTAGTTCTTTACAATGGGTAGGCAAGACAAATACAAAAGCCACCTCCTTGGATATCATTCTTTATGGAAAAAAGTTATAGTTAAAAAAAAAAGAAAAAAGAAAATAAAAATCAATTAGACTACAAAATAGTTGACAGGAACATTGCTATGCTTACCACATCACTTCCATCAAAGCCTCTGCCGTCTCTGACCCGACCACGCCTGCCCTTTTGCTGCCCTCTAGCTGCTCCCCTGTCCGAAGGCCTGCCTCTGCGTCCCCTTGCGGAGGGTGGGGGAGGAACAGGTCTGCTGATGCGGCGCTCTGGGTACCGGTCAATGGTTGAAAGCAACCCAGCACCGTAGTACATGTATCGGGAATTCTACAAATGCGTGGTTTTTCATTCATAGTAAAGTCATTCAAAACAAAATATGATAGGTACTTAGATCTATATACATATTCGTTTTAATTAAAAAGAAATATGTAGGTTTTGGTCATTTATAACATAATTACCATAAATAAAAATATCCCACTGATAATTGTACACACAATATCTTTTCTATAATGTAACTTTTAAATAACTGGCAATCATACATACACTATCATTTTCACCAACAATTTCTGTTCCTCTACTATTCAAAGATCTCTCAGATAGATAAGGGTCTAGGCCAGGGATTCCCAAACTTATTTCATCTACTGCCCATTTTGAGAATAAATTATTTTTAGCGCACCCATTTTTTCATCTACTTAAAAACCACTAACTTCATACCTCTACAAAACGCCCCCTTTTTTGTGGATCTCTTATCGCCTGCCTTTAGGCTTGCAGCGCCCATAAGGGGGCTTTATCGCCCACTTTAGGAGAGACTGGTCTAGGCCATAATCCAACACACTGGGCAAGAGTGGATTGTCAGACTTCTCATGTCTTTGCCTTGGTTTATTTTAAATACATGAAAATACATGTAGGTATCTACACAATATTATATATCTACACCATATTAATATTATATATTCACCATAATGAAGGTGTTAAATAACGAAGTACTTATATAACTTTGTAAAATCAGAGATGCATGCATGCATAGTTACTAAATATCTGGTACTAAAAGCCAATAAGTAACATTAACATGAACACACTTAAAAAAACAAATGACTAACCCCTGGATCCTTATAATAGTCCTTTGCATATTTATTTTGAAACTTCCTCTCTTTAAGTAATTGCTGTATCCTCTTTTCTTTGCCAGCAGGAGACTCATCCTCGCTACTGGTTTCAGATTCAGATGACAGCAGCACATCTCGGAGCCACTGTCTCTCCTCCCCAACTGATGCTAAGTTGTATAGCCGGAGTCTATCACTTTGCCTTTCTGTTGAGTATAAGTAATACTTATATATATTTTGAGACATACTATATTAATATGATGGGAAATGGTGACAGGTTTTCATAAACCACACAATACATTGTTTCAGCACTGACCTCAGTACTCCTCACAGATTGAGAAGGAATATCACCTGCACCACATTTGCCAATTAATTGTATACTTATTTAACCCTCTTAAGAATTAAATACATAGCTCGAATGCAGATAGATTTGGCAAACTTCACTTCGAAAATCTAAGGCACATCGATTCCCTGTCAATTGTCTTTTATTATTAAAATATGACATGACACGGGACTTCATACCCTCCTAGCATCTCATATCCCACAGTTGCAGTACATTGGGGGGTGGTTATAGGGTTTTAGGCTCCTAAGGGTACTCTCTTTGCCCAAGCAGATTCTCAAGAGAGTGAATGATCTCAATTTTTTAAATTTTAATTCATAATAATATAACATTGACATGAGTTGATACTGAGACGGCAAACTAAACCAATCCCACTGTTAAGTGGAAGGCATGGGAATCATTAAAACAACTAATTTCTTGTAAAGAATTAGGACATAAGTTTCATAAATCTGAGTAAAGGCTTGTTTGAAATTCGAACCTTTTGAATAAAAGGTCAAATATAGTAATAAAAATTTCAAGTCACTGCATTCTCACTGCTTAGTCACTATATTATTTATTAGGGTTGACAATCTAATAAGTGAACTACATACATGTGGATTTATGAAAAATACTAATCATAATAATAAACAGTGTTGACAGGGCTATGTATTACAATTTAATTATGACATTGGAGAAATGTGTATCAAGGTACTGACCTTGTTTCGTGGTGACAACCCCATGCATAATCTTATCACCCTTAGACATTTCATTTCCCATGAATTTGGTGTCTGAATCATCGTCGCTATCACTAGCACCATCAGAGTTAAGTATCCTCTCCACCTGGTTCACAAAAGGCCTCACGTCCAGTGCGGCTTCCAACCGCTGAATATGTATCGGTTTCGCCACTTCATGCCGCTTCATTACCGTCTTACCCACCACAGTTTTCTCAGTCATCGTAGCGAGCCCTGAAAATGAGACACTATTTCACCCCGAATGACTTACGCTCAACCAAATAAGGTGCCCCGATCGCAAAAAGAAACAAAACAGTAACGAATAAACGCGTGCCCACCAACACTATCACACAGCAAACGAGATTAATTCGAAAAACATTACGATCGGGATGGGCACCTCACACCAAGTTGCACTTACACCAATTTTGTTACCCTTCGGGATGACCTCACGTTGATTACTTAACACAAAATTCCATAACATTCACAAAATGGCGAACGAGAATATTCGACAAATCGCTGTCAATGTCGCCGCCCGAGCGGCGCACATAACTACTCATTTCGTATTTGAGCTTGAAAAAACACGAACCCGCCATAATAATCGTCGTACTTTGACAGTCACTGACATTACATTTTGTGCCAATTATTGCGAGACTTAACGTATAAAACTAAAAACTACCAATCAAATATGATTTAGTGGTATTTTTGCCCAATAACAACACAATATTATTTAACCGTATCATAATGGTAAAAGAAACATACTTGGTTTTGTTTAATGATACGTTCAATTTACCTATCTTGCAAGGACTTTTTCCTAATCACATAATATTAATATTACTATACTCATTAAACTAATCAGTAATTTTTATTATATATTTATTGCATGCACATGATGTATATGTTTCAAATATAAAATAAAATAATGTACGTTATATGTATAGGACTAGGGTGAAACGGTACATTTTATTATAATAAATAAATAAATAATATTATTGGATACTTTATCAAGCTAATAATAGTGTACTCTATATGATACATGGTCGCACTATTAGAGTATAGGTTCATACATAATGTTTTAATTGATTTGTAAATATATACATAATACTTCGTATATGCGATGGATTTGACCCTGGTATGGATACTATAGCAGCACTTACAACATATTTTACAGGTACTTTACAAAGAAAAAATATAATATGGGGTGATTTCCCCAATTCTTACTATCTTGTGATTACTACGCTTAGCACATTAAAACCAACTGGCTTCAATCGGATCACGTACCTGCATAGGTACCTAGTCTTTACCGGTTTATCATAAATGTAACTATATTTCAACCTGTATACGTCCTTTTGGTATTTGAGGAGTTGTCTGCTGTAACTTCGAAACTTCAAGGAACCTTGCCAATAAAATATAAACTCCCTCAAAAGTATCCCACCTCCAACAAAAAAATCGGTTAATAAAAGACGAAATTACGAGATAACAAACATTAATGATTCGATAAAATTAAATTCAATTAAATAAGGATTGTTAAGGGTAACTCAAAAACTCCTTAACTTGATTAAATTTAAATAAATAGGACTACACGGGAAGTACTAGCTGTACCAGTGTACATGCGTTACCAGCGTACCAGAAAAAAAGTTACGAGAAAAAAAATTAAAAGAATAATTGAGATTAAAGTTGATTGAAAAGGTAGAGTGTATTCAAAATTTTGTTGTGAACGTAAGTAAATTAATATTGAGTTTTTAAATGGGGTAACTGACTTTTTAGAGTGCCAAATGGACTATTATTAAGGGTTTGCTATACGTCAAAGTCACAGGACTATAACTTATGAACCGATACAGGTAGAAATTGAAATGTACTACGAGGGTTATAACAACATATAAACATGCACGCATTATATTTAGCTATTGTGGCGATTTGTTACGATGTCTGGCGTTGCTCTTAAATATGTTGCGCATGTCGCTGGAAACAGACTGATCTTAATGGCAGTATTATGGAACCCTTATGGCGTGAGTCCGACTTGTACGTGGTTTCTATGATGATTTTTATTAAAACCTTTCTATAGCCAAGTATATAATTTTATTTACATTTACCTGACAATCATTGTTATTTAAAGTACAATTTTTATTAAGTGTTTTCATTCTTTTAATACAGGAATTATTATCATGGAATAATAGCACCAAGTAAGATTATTATATAAATTTATTTAAATATTAACTGTATTTTCCGAAGAGCTAATCAAGATTAGTGCAGTGCTGACTATCGAGTGTTTTACCTCGTACAATATAATGTTTACTGAGGTATTTTATGACACATGAAAATGAACTACTAAAAACACTTTAGAACACTTAGTAATCTGTATAGACTCCGATATATGTTATAGTCTGTGCAATAATTAATATGGTAATGGACGTCATTGTGAATTTTTATGTTTGTTGTGACCAGAAGAATTTGAATCTGAGACAATAATAATAAAATCGCTTTTCACGTTTTAAACTGAAGTAATTGAATAAAACAACGTGGAAATTAATAACACATCTTTGGTAATATGTGAATTTTTACTGCGTAGTCTTAAAATATTATTTACTATTAATTAAAATAAATTATGAGAATTGTTAGGATTGTACCATATGATTTGATAATATCTTATCACTGACCGGCCCGAAGAGATGTCCGAGTCACACAACTGGAGGTCTGGACCACACTCCACCGTGCTATTCTAGTGTGTAGATTTATTATTATTTATGATTATAAACACGGAATTAACCATATTTATTTTTTATTGAGTTATCACTTAATATTTAAGAGTAATTTAAATTTCGTATTAAGATGTAAAGAAACTCGTATTTAAGTGAATTCGATATTTGATGCATCTGTTATTACCGCATTTGGGCTAAGTTAAAAGGTACCAATTGATCTCAGATGCATTACTTCTTAAGGAACTAAGTATTACGCCTCATTTTCACATCTGATCAGAACCTACTTAGCTTTACACTATTATGTGGCGGCAATCTGATTAAACTGTTGTTTGAATTCAAAAGTAGCCAGTTCTGAATCCAAAAAAATACATATCTTATGTGATAGGTAAAAAATTTAAAAACACTTCCTATCTCCAGTGCTCTTTTCCTGGCGACTGGTCAGCTCAATGTATTTATATTCTGTGAGATCCTGAATTATATTAAAATAATAATAATTAATAGTTAGTACTACAGTAGTAGTAATTAATACTACTACAGTTATAATCTTTTTTATGACAGTCACTGCCTTAATCAACAAGAAATTACATGAAGTTTCATGGTATAATGGTAAATAAATATGTTGTGCAATTACTACATACCTTTGGTCTATTTCATTACTTTAAAGATTTTGTTTGTTCACAAAAAAACATATGATTTAAGTATTTCAGATGTACAATGTAAATTTTATTCAATTTCAGTTTTTGCAATGACTGAATCTGATGTGGAGAATTGTAAGAACTACTTTCAATTGAAAAACATTAAGTTAGCTGAGAGACATGAAGAGACATCCGTGCCACTAAAAATGTATGCAGAGTTGTGTTGAGTTTTTAGTTTGGAAAAACCGAGTATGTATTAACCAGAGTGTTCCAAGATCATTTATAAGACACTGTTGTGTTACAAATATGCATGAATGTTATTTATTAGTTTAGTTATTTCTTTTGTTACCTTAGCCATTTACCATTTACCTTAGCCTATTTACCAAAAATGTAACCTTAATTTCACTAGTGACAAGTAATATTGTCAACTAAGTGACTGATATACTTAATTATTCATCTTCTCGTCATCTCATTCTGGTCCATTAAACACTTCATTGAAATTTTTTTTTCTATTGTAGTATTCTAGGTTTTAATTTGGCCTGTAAGCCTGATGTCCTGGGTTAGAATCCCAGAAATATATTATATATTTAATCATCACATAAGCTTAATATTTTTATAAAATAATGTTCTCAAAGGTGTGAAGTCTACCAATCCACACCAGCCCTAGTGTAGAACTATGGCCTAAACGTTTCAAATTCTGAGAGCACACCCATGCCCATGCCATGCCATCAAAATTATTTGTTGATTGCAATTGCATTTTAAAAGAGTAATGAAAGTCATTTTCATAATTTTAGCATCCACTTCCGTAGTACTCCTACATCTATATGTACCTGAAGATACCTATGTATCTTCTATAATAATTCTATTAAACTTTTATAGTTACAGTACTAACAATGGCTATATCTATCAAGTCTTTCGCTATGGAAATAAACAATACAAAAAGCACCAATGAGCATATTAAAACAAGCAAAATGGAATGTGTAGATATAGACATTAATCCTAGAAAGTTTACTTTTGAGAAGGAGAATGAAAGTGGTAAGTTACTCTATGCAATATCTAAGACTGATTAATTGCATCTTCATGATCTTATTTTCATTGTAGAAATGTAAAAGTTATTAAAATGAATTGATTATACTAATAAGACAAAAATTACAGTGTGTTTCTTTCGAAATTGTTGAAATACATATTTTTGAATTAATAATTAAGACAATTTCAACAAAAAGTTGATAGTTCATACAATATTATAGATGTCAATTTTCAGTGTTTTGTATTCAAAACACTGTTTTGTATTTAAAGTATGCCAACGGGATCATATTACTGAGGCTCCACTGTCTCTGTGGCCATTAGTCTGTCTTTTACAGGGCTGTTTGTTAGGAACTGTGATTGTAATAGGTATATACGTGCTAATCGAACTTGCATACGAAGGGTTCTGTATCCCCATCATAAATCAGCAGGCGCAACATATACAAATACCGCCGGATATCTAAACCAAATATTACGATATCAAACTTTATGTAGTCGCGCATCGGTGCAATGGAAAAATTGATGACATTCTTATAGATACGTTTTATTACTTTTGGAAGGAGATTGGTGGAGCGGATTAGTGGTGAACCCGTGTCAGATCTTTTCAAACCGCCCATAAGGCCTTCGACAAGGTTTCACGACTGCCATCCTGTGATAAAAAAACGGGACCGACAGTTTAACGAAGTTAAGTTTCTCTGAAACACGGAAGCGCAAATGAATTTTGCCACTATAAATATATGACACTATACTATAGTGGTCACCCATCCAACTGCCGACTGCGCCCAACGTTGCTTAACTTTATAGATCGGTTGAGATCAGCTATAGTACATAATCTGTGATAATTACAAGTGGTACAGTAGGTAGAACTATTACTTTTCATAAGATAAAAGTCCTGAGATATATGGACAGTGGAGCCTTATCAAGGTTGCCGGTAGCACTCTTTTACCGTAAAAGTTAAAAGTTTTACGGAACATTAAAAATGTATTGTGCGCAATGTTTTAAACGTATATCAATTGTTTTCACAGCTAAAACCAAAGAACATGATAGCCTGAAAGCAATAAGGAACAGAATGACATTACCAGATAATGTCTTCGAAATAAGTCCAGTGGAAAATCTTTGCATGCAGTGCCAAAATAAGAGGACGTGCTTCTATTGTTTTATTAAAGAGGACATAAGATATTTTTTATGCACAAAATATTGTGTAAATCAGCTCATTGCCGGAGATGTTCCGTACCGTTACGGAAGTAAGAAATATAAACGGAAGATTAAGAGTGGGAATTCGATATTGACGAAGTGTTCGGTGTGCTCGATGTCAAGAACTACGACTATCGAAGTCGAGCTGAGCTATGTATCCCACAGGCTCTGTTCTGATGAGTGTTTAATGGTGTTAAAAATAGCTAATAACGTCGACCTGGGTAAGTTGCGTTTTTTTTTTAATTTATGATTCCTCTGTATCTTATAAAACTAAAGTATAGTAAAAGTCGATAAAGTAGATAAGTAGTGGTTATTTTGTTGTTTTTTTTATGATAATAACATTATAAATCTGTCATTTATAAATCGATTATGTGTGTGTGTGCGTTCGTGCGTGCGTGCGTGCGTGTGTGCGTGTGTTTGTGTGTGTGTTTGTGTGTGTGTGTGTGTT
>DWOQ01000496.1:0-11303 GCA_018251115.1 Codatractus alcaeus
CTAAATAATAGTACACGGTGAACTGTCAAAAAATAATCACGTTCAATGATAATATACTTCTTAACACGCTTTTTACTGACAGTGATGTCTTAGTCACGTAGTCACGTCACGACTTTATTTTGTCTGAGTTGGGATTTATAAGAAAAAAAAGATAAAAGAAAAAAAATAGGTACATTTAGTAACTATCTGCATGATTGTTGTAGAACATTTTATACATATTGAAAAATTTTGAAAAACAACGGATCTATGTGTCAGTACACAAAACATTAAAAAACGAAAATTAATAAGATAAAATAATAAAGTGTTTTTTATCACTCTGTACCCAGGTATTAAGTACTAATGAATGTGTTATCTTATTAAAAAAACATTTGCATTGCGTATCATATTTATCTACTATTTTGCAGCATCGCTTCTTTGGCTTCAACACTGATTCAAATAAGTCAAGGCTGAGAGAGGGGCGCTATTACGAAATAACAAAAGTTTTATATTTCTTTTACGCGCCTTTTACGATTATTCTGTTTGGCTAACCCCGCTGTCTTTATTAACACTCGTAGAAGGCCAATCCAGGACAATTAAAAAGTAGAGCTAAATGCGTGTTGTACCTAATTGAAATTTACATTTAATCCTCATGGTTTAGGTACTATGACCAAATTAAGACTCACTATTTTATTCAACGTCGAAAACTTTGTGATTAGGACCTACTAAAATCAGGGTCTATTATTGCATTTTATTACCGCTAAGTAGACTTTAGATATTTGTTTCGTAGTAATTCGCTAATGAGGCTTCATGAATAACCATTGTGTGTAGAGTGTACCCTTAGCTTGCAGCTAGATATTCCCTATCAAGGAAAGCCTATTGAGAGTGTTGCAAGCAGATTTTGACCCTGACGGAATGCCTTTAGTACTTATACAAGTTACGTCGCAATGTCTGTAGAAAAGTTATTGCGAGAAAGCGTGTCCCAGATGGATGGATCGATGGCGTCATAGCTGATTCACCACGGTTTATTTTAGTGTTGATTCATTAAAAGTGCTGTAGGATGTAACATGATATAAATTAATCTAAACTTTGATAACGTCTAGATGCTGAATTGGGCACAACTCGTAGCATGTTATATGAAATTAAACATTCCAGTTTATCCAAATATTGACTCATGAAAATATTTTCATACTAGTTACTACACGTACCTATCTATGCGCAAAATATCTATACGTTTTGGCATAAATATATTATGTGTAGTTACAGTAAAATTATATTATTATGTAAATGTTTCTATTTATATAGAGTATTTATGGAGTATGTTGTGTGCGTCGTAGACAGTCAAATATTTTGAGAAACAAACTAATTTTTCGATAAGTACTATAAACTATTAATGAAATGTGATTCATATGATATCATATTTGATAGAAAAAAATAATGATTCGTGCCGTTTTATTGCTTGGCGGTAATAATTCATGATTACCCGAATACAAAAATAGCTGTTGGTAGACAAGCCAGGCAAAAAGTGGAGCTAAGCTGACTTAAGACCACATCAGGTTGAAATTTTCGCCTGAGGCATAAGGCCGAAAAAAAATCTATGTATTATATTTTATGAATGATAAAACAAATAATTATTTCTGTAATGTACTTATGTCACTAATCAATTAACTCTTAACGTGGATTAAATCAGATTTGTGAAATTATTCCCATGTACCTAAAAAAGTGGCGCCACAGATAAAAAAATAAAATGTATAAAACTCAACACGATATCGTCTAATTGGAACCCAACAAGGCAATCCCATTCCCATAAAACGTATTAACTAACGAGATGACTTAATCATAAGAAAGTTATCAGCAGAATCTAGTTCTGTTATCTTTAAATAAAATAATATTGTATATATGCTAACTTCCTGCAATTTACTGTATCGACGCACGCAATATCGTATATCAAAACAACTACATGCGTTAAATATAGTTGCCTACTAATCTAGGAATCGTAATTATAAGTTAGATGACCTTGTTTGCTACAGATTTTCATTTTAAATGCTGGTAGCGTCATACAATGAGAAATGATATTAACATAACAATACAAGGTAATTGTAATGTTGCGAAATTCATGAGGCGAGATCTATTCCTTTACATGTGTAGTTAGTTTTTATGGTAACTTATAGAAGTGGCAAAGTTTTGATGAAAACTTTTACGTAAAGTTAGCCAAATATTAAATTATGTACGATGTACGATGTTTTAGTATGTCATGTACATCAAATGTTAAAAATGGGAACCAATAATACTTGTTATTTAGAGATGGTTATTAAATTGATAATTTAGGTAAACAAGGGTTATCATTATATATAAATAATCATGTTCATACAAAGTTATAGATGTTGCAATCATGTGTCAATCAAGCAACAAACATGCATCGTATACTACTATGAAAATGTGCACTAGCATTATTATTAATTACTATGTATCTATGTCAATAACTAGTTAATTGGAAATGAAGTTATGCAGGCTGAAACAATTTTGTAAAGTATTTTGTTTTAGTTTGCTAGCCTAATAGTCTAAGTCTCAAAAATAATACTGAACCAAAAAAAATGGTACTTACACATTAAACGAGAAAATATTCTACAAAAAGAAAAAAGGAAGAAATTAAAAATTAAAATTAACACTTACATGATTTTAAAGCATACCACTGATCTTTTAAAAAGTAATACAACTTGTCTGGTATATCTGTGACAGATTTGGACATTTTAAATCTGGCAAAAACATTTACATTCTACTATAAAACAGCAATGACAATAGAAAGAAATTTTATCAAACATGACCATATATCAGGGATTCGAAACATTTGGTTTTGTTTCCCTTAATTTTTACAATATCTTACCTAGCAACAACTTTTAAATTTAAAGATATATGATTAACTAACAAACAATTTCCTATTAAGTCTTTTTAAATAGATTCTTATACTCTCAATATTGTAAAATCATTTTTAGATTCTAATAAATGGTAACAAATAGTATTTAACCAAATTGTTGACTAACACTGGTTGATAAGATAGCAGGTCAATGGATTGATAAGATTGATACAGATGAAATAAATCATTGTTCATGTGCAATGCTTATCTTATAGACATAACAACCTTGATAGATCATCTATTGTGCCATTAAAGAAAATAGAATATGAAAGTAATAACTGAACTTGTATTAGACTGGTACTTCAATAGTTACTTTAAGGTTGCAAACTATTATACCTATTTAAAGGATTATTTAATTTTGAACTGTAGTGCCTTTTGTCACAACTTATGATCATCATATAAACATATAATACCAGTACTTTAAAATATACTACACTGTGCAGTATATTAAAAAAATGCATTGAAGTATTAAAACTATAGTGCAATTTGTGTCTAGTTCAATATAGTGACCCTGCTTCATCTAAACAGTTAAATCATTTAGAGGAAACAGGATCAAACTGGTTAAAATAAAAAATGTGCAGTTTATGAGTTAACTACTACTGGCATCCGCATGCAGCGTAAGCAGCTAATCGACATGCAAAGATTCGCAATTTCATTACTGAAGCCATCTACTGGTAATTGGGTCGAGCATCTAATATGTATTGTTTATTGCGTATAGGTTAGTGTTTAGATTGCTTATGACTCATCCTCGCGCCGTTATCCCTTTTACGGCATCGCGAGTTATTGATCTCGAAGCACATACGGGATCGCACACTGACTAGCGCTTTACAGAGGTGAGAAATTAAACAAAATGTTAAAATGCATCACAAATGTATTGTTAACAACAAAAGCGTACATATATGTTTGCGGCTACTGTGCATGGAAAAATCATAGCTTCTCGTTTACTTGTGACGTTTGAGCCGTAATTGTTGATGCTGGAGTTTGCGAAATCATCACTGAACCTTTTATATCCATCGAACGGCGAAGACGGGCTCCGCGTGGAAGCCATTTTTGAATACTGATTTTTTTACATCATTATTGACAATGACAAGAAATTGACAGTTGTATAACGGCAGATTGAAATTTACTTGACATACTTAGACATACGTTCTGAAACTTATCCTACTAATTATTTTCATTATATATTACATTGCAGAAATAAATCTAAAATTATAAAATTGTTAGTATAAAGTGTTTTTTTTTTTTTTTAATATTGTTGTCGTTATTATATTCTTTGCAATTTTTAATAACGACATAAATTGTCAAGTATGACAACATTATGTATTGACCATAGATCGTAGAAGAAAATATTTGTGACAACTATTGTCAACTTCTTTTTCTTGATCCCGGTTCGAATGTGAGTCGAGTTTGTTTTCGTTTATATTAAATCGAACAAAATATATCTGAATTTTCGACATCCGTACGTTTACATGATTATACGAATACATGAATCCCTCGAACAAGTGATTTCAAACTATATTTCGTAACAATAGTCTGTTTAAAAGTGATAATATTGTATGAAAAGTTTGACGTACAAGTGGAATAAAATGGTTTAGCAGTGTCGTCCAGTTTTATATTATCGTGTGATTTAGTTGAATACTTCGATAAATACAAAGCATGGTTTCATAGATACTTTGTTAAATCACTTGTTTGTGCGGAATCTAGTGATAATAAGTCAAACATAACCTTGTTCCAATCAGGTGGCAAGTTTGTTTTGAGGTTGTTTTCCTTTCTTTATAGATAATTCATGGCTCCACCACAGCCCAAGGCGGCGGCTAAGGCCCCCGCGACGCCTGCGGGCGGAGTCAAGAAGGCCAAAGTTGGCAAACCGAGGAATTATGATTTGGGTAATGGTGTCGTCCGTTTCTCCAAGTCTAGGATGTTCCACAAGAAGGTACGTGGCCCCTTTGTATATTTTAAAGTAAACACGTAATTATCAAATAACCTACAGTATAGGCAAGCTTATTTCTTTTGTTGGAATTGGAACATATTATATACAAAAAACTTATTGACACAGTACTATAAAGTGCTACATATTTGTATTGACTACACAAATGTTACTTATAATGACAGAAAACTGAGTAAGCATTTTTTCATATGTAAATATATATATAGATCCTATTTGAAACATAACAATTATAACACAGAATATCATTATCTGGATTATCAGTAATAATTTTTATATATTTGTTTTTCTAGGCCAAATACAAGTTTGTTGGCAAGAAGAACCCCAAGGCCTCCAAGCCTAAGAAGCCCACCGTGGTGGTGAAGCAGATTGGTGGGGAGAAGAATGGAGGAACCAGAACTGTGCTGCTACGCCGCAAGAAGTCCTTCTATCCTACTCAGGACAAGTAAGTCAATGAGGTTTTATGTTATCTAAAATTGGTACTGGGCTATACACCAAGTAACCAATTAAACTCATCTATACTAAAATTATAATCCTGAAGAGATTATATGTAATAAAGGTACAAAAATCATGTTATTGGTTGCACTGCTAGTCATCATTCTGAATTGAATGAGTTATATTTTGAACTTTTTATAAAAGGTTTACTATTCCCGAGTTATGAAATAAGTTGTTTTAAAATTACGGGCCAAGTGTGCTATTGACTTCAGTGTTTATTTTAGGATTGAAAATGATAGTGTTTGTGTTTTAACTTTCTTTAGACCTGTTTTAAGTCTATTTTGATATGATGCACCAGATGTGTCATGGGCATCTCGTTATCATTGCTTAGGATGCGCCTGGCACATCATTGGCAATGAATCGATTAAACTTCAGTAACTATGTTTGTATGAACATAATAATGTGGAGTGTAAATTGGAATGTCAGATACTTTTTCATATACATATATAAAGTTATTTTTAAACAGGAGAAATCAATTTAATTTGTTTCACACATTTTATCTAAGTCAAAATGTGTCCAAAAATAGCAATACCATATATCAAATAATACTGTAGAATATCATTACAATGTTGTATCAGTCTCCACTTTTGGCATTGAAGCCTTTTATTTTATTTATTTGAATGTAGACCTTGCACATTGAAACTATAAGCAACCCACATTAAATTCAAATAAATTAATTATAGAAATAAATGGTGTTTTTAAAATAAATGCAAACAATGATGATTTATTTTCTTAATTCATTTTGTTAATATGCCTAGATGATCTTGGGGTATGTTTCGAAAAAAAGGTTAATTGCCAATAATTTATTCTTTTTTCCTACAGAACTTTATTATTAATGACATATAATGGTTATATGTAAACTTTGTATTATTTAAATAAATGAAGAATATCTTAAGGACTTGAACTTTTTATAAAAAAAAAATGTTTCTTTTGTTATTGATTAAACAAATCAATGCTTATTATTTTATAATAATAGACATAAATTAATAAGCTTGTCAAGTTAGATCTTACCATGATTATTGATTTGGAATTGGCTAAAGTGTATCATTGACAGTCTTAAAATGAATGTGATTCACATTATATTTTGTTTATTAAATTGTTGGTTGGGTAATGATGGGCAAACAATTGCATGTTGCACTTTAAGTACTTAGAGCAACACAAACTGAAACCCCCTATGCAACAATTAGACAGTTTAGTGCATGCATGCCTTCAATACAAAGAGTGATTTATGTCAGTAATTGTCGCAGACAGTATACGTTTGTAAACCACAAAATTATAATTTTCATGTTTTCTTGCCCATAATTGGCTCTCAAACCAGTCCTGCTTTTAAAAAAGTTTAATTTAAAATGTATTTTGTGTTCTACTGTTGGTAGGTAAATAAATAAATAGTTTAGACTGAAAGAAGGCTGGCATGCAATGTATACAAGTTGATAACTTTATTATATTTTTAGTAGTGTGTACATATATATTAGGTATTTGTTACCCAATAAGGACTGCTACAGATTTAAAAGAGATCTAAAAACAAGCCCTCAAATTTGATTTATATGATTTGAAAACAAAAAAGGTTGTAAAAATGTTAGTTCTAAAAACATGTAAATTTTTGGTAATATACATAATTAATTTATTGTAATTTATTTTGAAAGGTCAGGAACGGTTTTTATTCAAAGTATATCTCTTACAAATGTCCCTTAAACACCATATCTCTTTCTCAAAAGTGTCTTATAAGACTAGCTCTCCTGATACCATCTTTGAAGAATTGCTCTTTTGCAGCAAGATTTAGTGCATCTTAATGACCTTCTTACCTGTCTACTTTAAAATAACGATTGCCCTGATGAATTGTTTCACTTTGTGCTTTTATCACCCTTGCTTTAACCAGCCACCCAACAAATGTTGTAGTTTCATCTGGATCCATTGGAACTATGAAAGAAACTTTCGACTATTTAAGAGACAACTTCCATGTGGCAGGGGTTACCTGGAACACTATGAAATGGTTTTCTCACAAAGGTGGTGAATCCTCTGATCTGGTGAATGTCCAAAGAATAGGGGATGGTGATGCAATTGCTTGATGGTGTTGTAAAGTTACACAAATGGTTCGAAAAAAATGTTTGTGTTAGGTTTTTGTGTCTTCAACCTTACACATTCAGATAGATTGACAATTTTCAAAATTCATTTCTTTTTTGGTAATAAGTTATGCTGTTCATTCCAGGATCCGCTCCCGTCCCCACCACAAGACGTTCAGCAAGCACGTGCGCCGGACGCGGCCCAACCTGACCCCGGGCACCGTGTGCATCCTGTTGGCCGGCCGCCACGCCGGCAAGCGCGTCGTGCTCGTCGGCGTGCTACCCAGCGGCCTGCTGCTCGTTACTGGACCTTTTGCTGTTAGTGTTTCACTTGTTTACACCATTTTTTTTATACGACAGGGTTGTACGCATCTATAAATATTTGTTTATTTCTAAAATAAAATCCCAATATATGTATTTCAGCTACTGATTATACAAATTTCAATACCAAATTTGTAAATTTGTACTGATCGGTTGGTTTGGTTATTAATTGAAGATGCGGATTTCTATTCATGTATTTTTTTTTACATAAATTAATGTAAGAATGCAGGTTACAAAAAAAGAAACATTTTAAATTAGGTAATAAGATTCTATACTATTTATTTAACGTATAATATGTAAATAAATAAATTCAAATCTGAATTTAGAACACATACATATAACACGAGCGAAGTGACATTGCAATGCATTCATATGCATAATCATTCTTGATGTGTAAATTTTATTCCCTCGCTTGCAGTTCAACTCGTGCCCGCTGCGACGCATCCCGCAGCGCTACGTGATCGGCACCACCACCAAGATCGACCTGGGCGACTTCAAGCTGCCCGCGCACCTTGACGACGCGTACTTCAAGAAGAACAAGAAGAGTACCAAGCGCAGCGTCAAACGCAAGCAGGGAGAAGACATCTTTGCCCCGAAGAAAGAGGTTTGTTGTGATCAATTATTCTTTTAATTTTTCGTTTACAACATAAATCTTATTATGCCATTAGGTAAATCACCTAGTACTTTCGTGCTGGGTAGAGTTATCTAAATAACACGCATTTTCTTATGATTTTATTTTTTAAAAATGTCTTATTAATTATTTTTATGAGTGCTTAAGTGTTCGGATGGATTTTATGCAAAGATTTTGTAATAAAGCCATTTAAATCCGTTTGTTTCAGAAATACGTTCCATCAGAACAGCGCAAGACAGACCAGAAAACGGTGGACGATGCAGTGGTGAAGGCGATCGGCAAGCGCGCTGACAAGAAGGTGATGCGCGGATACCTCAAGGCGGCCTTCGGTCTCCGCTCCAGTCAGTTTGCACACCGCCTGCGCTTCTAATTTTAGGATAAGCGTCAATAAATGTTGACACAATTTATTGCTTTTCATTTATTTTACACGTCAATTATTAACACATGTATACAAACGTACTAAATATTAGCAGAACACTTTGATTTACAATGGCATGGCAATTGGATTTAGCCAATGATTTAAACCACATTAGAGGTTACACTACATAAAGACTAGTAGTGATAAATTACACTTAATGTTTGACTTGAAGTACTTAATTGTTTGATTATTGAATTCAGACTATATTTCGAATGCGTTGTAACCATATTTCAATCTCATATGGTCGCAGTTTTGATAAACGTCTAACTTAGAGTTGTCGACGTGTGACGATGCCATTCCTGTAAATAATTCTACATATTTTACATCTACCGCTTGTTATAATATAAGAACTTACATAGTTTATTTGCACTGTCCGACCAGGGGAAAGCTAAGATGTTATATAGTACCACATATGTATTTTGTGTGCAAAATCCTTCGACGTCCGGCGCGTTCCATGGGTAATATCATTAAAGATCCCACAATCGTAACAATACATAATAGTGAGTCTAGTTTAGGGAAACTTCAAACAATGGGTTGGCCATAGAGACGAGACATATTCCAAAATCGTATACAAAAGCATCACTCTACCTCTGAAGAAAAGTTAACAGATCGATGTATTAGGGAGTAATACAAAAGCACAGTAACGTGTGATCGAAGCATTTATTCGTCGTTAGTCGAGCGTCGTGCGGTCATGTCACTTGTACCGCGCGGGGCGGGCGCGCGCGGACGGCGCGTTGCGGGCGCGCGGCGCGTGACGCTCGCGCCACTCCGCCTCCAGCTTCGCGTACACGCCGCCTGGAACCACGGCAGGGGTACTCGCGACCACGGATTAAACATCGGGCAATATATATGTTGGTGCCTGTCTAGAGGCTCCATGTCGGGAAGTAATCCCGTGCGACAAAAGAAAACTAACAGTGTTACTTCAAACGAGAGAATGAATGTTGAACGTAGTTATAAATGAACTGTGGAAGAAAATATACTTCAAGAAGTTACTATACAGAGAGTTTCTAATTAGCCTTCCTAAGCAATTTATGCACAAAGCCGTACATTTACTAAGCGATCTATCAACGCTGAGGATACTTGCTAGCATAAGTCATGTTAACTACCAAAGTATTTTCACATATTATTAAGTCTGATATAATTTTATTAGGATAAACTTTTGAAAATATTTGAAAATAGACTTTATTAAAAATATTCCTCTATCCTCTAGTACAGATTACGATTGTCTGCCATACTATGACTGCTCGCACTAGAACCTAGTAGGCTGCAGCAACACTACGTATTGCGGCCTTTCTCGACGAAGTGTCCGTCGAACGATCAACAACAATTGGAACTGGATAATGTAGTGTGATCGCCTGTCCATACCGGGATAATGGTTAGTCCGTGTCGCGTGGTGCAGGCGGCGGGCGAGCGCGGCGCGCATGTGCGTGGCGGCGCGCTCCTCGAAGCGGCGCTGGCCGTCCTGGTTGCTGCGCGCCGACAGCGCCGCCACCCACACGCGCCCGCTCACACGCGTGCACGCGCGCGACACCGACCGCCGCGCACTGCGCACTCAGTACTATTGATTTCCATAATATCTATCCAGCTTTGAAGCTTAATGTTAGAGACGATAAATACCGTACCTGACATCTAATATCTATACCGTACCTATCATAGACTCTAGGATAGTGTCAGGCCATCCCATTCATCCATCAGTCTTTCGAGGTCCACTGCTGGACATAAACCTGCCCTAATTGGTGCCGCTCCGACCAGACCTTTACCTTCTGAATGCAACGATTCCCCGCTGTCTTCATCAGGTCATCAGTCTACCTGGTCAGGGTGCGACTTTTGCTTTTGCCCCGATGTGGTCGCCACTCGAGAAATTTTCTCCCCCATCGGTTATCGGTTTTCCGAGCGATGCGGCAAGCCAATTCCCACTTCAGCCTGATCGTGAGATACTGTATCTATCATCTTATAATTATTATCGGGCTTTCTCGAATTTTAGATTGTAAGGCAGTAGGGACCTAAAAGCTTAAGATCTAGCATCATTTCAACGTCTATTTGCTTTTTAACCAAAATAGATTTTTAAAATAATAATTACGACATTAGATTTAAAATTATATAAAAAAATAACTTATTAATTTAACTGAAGTCTCTTTTACTATTAACATAGAATGAAGTATGTTAAAATTTTAGTTCATTTTGAAAGGAATTTCTTTGTTTAAAGTAATTAGTTTATCATAGGGCTTCGATTTCATTTTTGCCCCAGGGCTCTTGGTTATAATTTACGTTACGAAGTTACGCCACTGCTACCCACAGGGTACCACTGGTACGTGCGCAATGTAGACCTGCATCGAGATATTGAGCTGCCCACCATCGCTCAAAATATGAAGCTGCTCTCTAAGAGCTATTTTGATAAGGCTGGTGAATACCCTAAACAGCTAGTAGTCAAAGCAGCTGGCTACATCCCTGACAAGGATGCGAAGACGCTCCACAGACGTCCCAAACATGTCCTAGACTACCCAGACGACGCGATCACAATCGCGAATTCCCCCCCTCAGGAG
>DWOQ01000497.1:0-11299 GCA_018251115.1 Codatractus alcaeus
GTGACGTATTGGTTTAATTCGAAGGTGATAGGTCTTGGAAATTATTCCGCACTATCAAGTTTGTACGTATAAGATCGTATGTAAAGATAATAAGTTCTGCGTGTATTATTACGATCTGTACAACTGTGCAGAGACCGTGCAGAATGTGTTGTGGTTCTTAGATTAATTTAGGTTCAGATTCTAGAGACTGTTTCACTTATTTATTCACAGCATCTTTGTTAAATAAATAACTTCAACCTACCTAGATTTAATGATAACATATATTTTTTGCGAATAACGAATATAACAACAATTACAGTAATTGTTACTTAAATCGTATGTACTGAACGTATCTGTAAGAAATTAAATGTTTACATATGCCATCAATACACTGCATATCTTTGTTTGCGTGTGTGTGTAAGTATATGTTATGTTCATTTTCTTGTTTTGATACTTCGATATCTTCATGTTGGTAACAACTTCTATAATAATCATTTCGTGATATGTTGCCAGTTGCAAGCAATTGTTACTAAATGGTAGTTATTGCCTTATTACTTCTTAAAAGTTATGTTGTATACGCAATGGTAACATTCAACCATTTTTGTCTTAGATTAATTCATTGTTCGTTATTATACAGTACTATATTTGTAAACTTAAAATATGATTTGTATTAATAAATAAGAAATTCGGTATTAGAGATAATATTTAATTACGAGTGTATTACAAATAAAAGGTAATAATTAAAATATGATTAACTAACTCTTCATTAACAGTACCAAATTGTAATCAGTCATACCAATACTCCAGAGCTACCAATACACGAACAAGTATAATGGTAGAATTTTCTAAAATCGATAACGCCTTGGTAGCTTTGGCTGTTTGCTACACATAGCAACACTTTTTTCTTTGACAGCTAGCCAGCTGTGTGTGGATTGAAAATTAAGTTGAAAAGCGTAGCCGTCCTTGATGTGTCATCCATTACGTTAAATTCTACGAAACGTGGTTTTAGAAAATTACCACTAATCCAAACCCATTTTGCATCGGGATTCGCGTGTTTCGGGACATCCACCATTAGCTCCGTCACTACGTCGCCTGCGTCGGTGGCAGGTCGTCGATATTAATTATTTGTTGAAATGTTTATGTAACGCAGCATTGTTCAGATCGTTGAGTGCGCTTTTCATCTTTGTTCCAGATAGTCGTCAGAGGAGTGCAATTTGGTAGCGTGCGTCAACCGAGTGCAGTGAGTGTGACGGTGTAGTGTACGGTGGTGATGTGGTTGTGATGCTGGCAGCGGGCGGTGAATGGTGAGACAGCAGCGGAGCGCTCGCCCGGGCATGGTGCCGGGCAGGTAGCGGGCGCGGGCGGCCTGCGCAGGCCCCACACAAGCTGCCGCGTGTGTCTCCCAGCGACGTCTATGGCCGAGCAACACATCACACCGTCGTCGCACTCTGCACTCTCGAGAGAGTCCAGCGGGTAAGCCATACTTAAACCATTATATCAATTGATGATCTGCACCATAACGACCCATCGTTGCCTGTTATCATTTGTTCGTGGTATATGCCCTGTCCTTGTAGTGATTGTTTAAAACTAAGCTCATAATATTACTTACTCTTAAAAATATATTGACACTAACATTTCTACTCTGGTTTCAGTATAATCTTGGTAATTCTGGTGTGAATTATAATAGTCCTTGCTTACCTTTGGATTATTTGGAACGACTAACAAATATTAGGTCTTATTATCACATAGCAATTATTACACACTGACATTGCTTATCAGGTTTGAGGGGAACACAGTAAATGCCTGCCAATATTGGTTATTATTTTTGTATGGACTCCAACAATTGTTGACTAATAATTGCCCAAGTATTCTTTTCTTAGTTTCGGTGAAGTCATAAAGTAGTATATTTAGTAGCTTATATAATTTTCTATAAATGTTGTAATAGACAGGTGGTCATAGGTTTTACTTATTTTGTTTAACATAATTTTGGTGGTATATTAAAAAATAAGCATGCGTACCAATTCAATGAAATGTATGTTTTCCCAATGATTATTATGTATTTTACTGGTTTGTCCTATACAGTACTTTCTAATAAAGAAACAAAAGGTTATTAGGTAGCCTAGTTGTTTGAATGACTGCCCAGTCGTTTGAAATTTGAAGTCTCACACTGCGGGCAGGATTTCAATTGCATTTTGATATAATTATGATTTTTCCAATCAAATATTATTTGCTTTAACTTGAATGATTATAATTATGATAGGATTGATGTATGAAAGTTTTTTATTTCAATATTCGTTTGTTAAATATGTGTGAAGTCTCAGATCAACCTAAATGGCTACATTGGTGGACTAAAACTTGACCCCTTCTCAGTCAGAGAAATTATAAATGCAAGTTCATGTTCTTGTTTACTCCAAATTGTTATTAAGTTGTAAGTAAAACTATATATAGTCAGTATATAATAACTAATACTACAACTATATAGTAAAACTATATAGTCAGATGCACAAGTTAAGTGAGTACCCTATTGGTCAATAAGGTAGTTGATAGATTAACAAATTGTGTGTATATGTATTTTTTTTACAATAATTAATACAAACAGTTAAGTACATGTGACTGTATGACTCATCAAGACAATGGTTAACCAACTTTTATTTTATTGAAATTAGTATGTATACAGGACACAAAGATCATAATGTTTGATATTGATAAAATTATGATTGATGCCTTAAGAATATATGGAAGTCCTTAGTTTCATCATTACACTTTGTTGGTATACAATAAAATTCTACTCACAACAATCATATTGGATAGGTGATAAGTAGTTCTGAAAATAATAATTTCGGATTCACAATATGCTTACAGTTTTGTAGTATAAAATATAAGTAGGTTAGTAAATTTGCAAACATAATACAATTAATGCAACTTCTAAAAGCTTAAGAATTTTTCATTATGACTAATAATTATACTGATTTATTTTTAAACTGATACACTGTATCAAAATTAACTATCATTATTTATTATTGCAATATTCATGGCAACATGACTTTATTAGACTTGGCATTACAACAATGTGTTGCAGAGTTGCAAGGATTTATACCGAAAATAAACAAGTCTCATTCATATCCACTATTAAAACTGTTATATCACTTGTGAAAATGTTTATGTCACTAAATGTCTTTTTGCTAATTTAGTTAGATGACTCAAAAGGCGCTGAAATGGCCGAACTATTGTGCCTAACTCATAATTATATCTAATACAGACAATAATTTAGTAGGAGTTTCAACTAATTCTTTGATAACAAATGTTTTAATTTTAAGTACTGCCATGTTAAGTATGAAGGATGTGTTAAGGTAGAGATACTCGTATGAGTCATTCCAATTTAGTCCTCAAGACCAAGGCATTCATTTTAATCAATCTCAGGTGGGACTTCAATCCTTTCTGGGATATCTGGGATAATTATAGATATCCATGAGCTATAGTGGTCACTTACCCTCAGGTTAACTGCATGCTCATTTACTCGTATAAAATAAAAAAATGTAGATAATGTATACCTAACAACGAGTAAGGTCACAGGGCAGTACTAGTTGGATAGACTCCCATTTGCCGTTTCGATATTATATGAAAAGAGCTTTGTTGTTTGTCATACATTGACCATATTTTGTGGAATTAGACACTGGTACTTTTTTGATATTTGTTGATATCTGTTGAGTATGGACATTCATATTATGTTCTGATTCAAGTGTTATCGAACAATACCAGGTAAGGAAGTCGGCATTTTTAATATAATGAATTAAAAGGTCCAATTGAATAGCAAGGTAATATACCTGAATACCTAGCCTATATTTAATTTTTTACTCAAGTTCACTAATTTGTCAATGGACGGCAGAATAATTTATTGTTGAACAATACTGGTACATTTATATTCACAGTAATCTACATACAAAAGCATACAAACCTATATGTCACAATGAATGTTGGCATTCCACAGTGTAGTTATTTTTGTTAAAATTTATTTCAAAAGTTCTTACAAGCCAATATTAGATGTGATTTATTTAGATAAGATATTTCTTTAGGTGTCTATTCTCTTATGCTTTGGTATTTTATGAAATAATTGTTACATCATCGTTTGAAATTTTGTAAACAAAGATACATGTTTCCATGTTTGATTTGAGTAAAACTATAATCAAAATTAACATGCAGTCTGCAATAGGTAAACTGATATTATAATAGAGAACAAAACCTGGGGTATTAAGAACCAAATTTTATATTAAACCAATGCATGCAAAGGATCTAATAATGATTACTAACACGAACAGTATTTTTAATTCACATTGCTTTCAAAAACTGTATTATGTTTGGAGAGTTTATAATAGTATGTGTGGCACAGGTCTTCTCCTAGCAGGGTGGTGGGCGGTCGGTGGTTGCGTCAAGTACGTAAAGCGAGCCGAAGTCGCGCGAACAGACGCAACGTGACGTCGCCCCTGCCGCGCTCCTCCCACCGGCACTCGTCCGGCCGCGCGACCGACGCTGAGCCCCGCAGACACGTTGAACTACGAAGAAGTTCCCGTCTAGTCAGCACGCTCCCTAGGTCCGACTACTCGATATCTGAACGCTGGTCTTACGGCACCGACGTCTACGAGACCCGCTACGACACGAGCGACCTTAGGACTGGAGACACGACAAAGTCGTCCACGAGCGGTCACTCGAAACGTGGTCGGACTTCTTCGTATGATAGGAAAAGACAAAAACGTAATACATTTTCGAATAGCAGTACAGCAGACGAGTGCGTCGCCTTTTGTACCCGCTCACGGACTGCTCTTAAATCCAGCGAGAGTGTTTGTGAGCAACAACCGAACAATTTAAAACCGCAATCATTGTCACGCTTCCCATTAAACCAGACTGCCACATCGACTTCAACTCAACAGGCTCCGTTGAGCCAAAGCGAAGGTGGATTATTGCCCTTGGACGAGAGAGACTTCGCGTACTCACCTTTCAGTTCGTCGACTATTACCGAGTTGCTTGATTCTGACTATTCAGTGTACAGCCCGACAGCTAATCGACGGAAAGGGAAAAAAAGGAAGCGATCGGGACATCGTTCACTGTCGCATAGGAAGAGCAATTGCTTGTTAGACTTGGACGAGTGCACGAAGAAGTTTAAAATAGATTCCAATAAAGAGGTCTCAGAGCCTAACAAAGAGAGTATATCTAACTGCACAACCCCCGATATCGAGACTGAACGGGCAGAGTTTACGTCCACGTCACAAGCACCGTGCACGTACTTGCTACGTAAGAGACACAATCGCGATCTCGGACCGCCTACCTCAACTGTTATAAGTGATTCAGGTAATTTGATAATGTTTATAAAATAATAAGCTACATTATATCTCGCTACTCACTGCTTGGAAACTGGGACATCTAGTAGAGTCATCTTAACAAATTAATTGTACATGCCACTGACACGACATCTATTGGTTAACTAATTACAACTGCGTGTATTATATTATGTGTTGGGCTTGCATTGCGGCTTATCAGCCACTGTTATCGTCTTTATCAAGTATGCTCATTCATTTTAGATAGTATTTATGTGTGTTCAACAATAATGGTCTTATTACAGCAAATCCGTCAACAAGCGACGTGGTCTACGGTCAAACAGCTACAGAGCGTAAGAGCACCGGTGATATTCGTGGCACAACCACAACTCCTCCTCCATACCAAGACCTGCAAGGTAATTTGATAATACGATTCGATAATCATGTACAAATTATAAGTGTTCATTAGAGTATAGATTAATGTTCATTTTATGTTTTTATTACAGAAGCCAGTTCTTCAAAGGGTCATAGCTCTGATAGCAAGCTTCTTATAGTACCACGCGATCTTCCATATTTACGTCAGACTAACGCTAGAAGAGTAAGTAAAATACATAAATATTTTTAAGATAATAGTAATTCGTTCTTACGATAAGAGTAATTTGCATATAATAACAATATTGTTGCTTTAAAAACAGCCTTATATAAACTGTGTAATTACCTGTCTTGTAATTAGCTATTAATGAGACTATTATGGTATTATTTGTTTTAGTAATTCCCTAATAATATTCTATTGATCTGCTAATTCAAAGGAGGAAGTAATAGTTTCTGAGAAATGTTACATTTAGTGTTAGGAGATATTGTATAGACATAAACTTTGATTAATAAATAAAAGTTTTTTTTTGTTAGTCGTATTTCACTTATGATGTTGATGATTATTAAATATTATTTAATTTTTAAGCATTAATTAACTGGTTGATTTCAAAACTGCGCAAATTACTGTTAAGTTCCATTGTCATGATATTGTGGTCAATTCAAATCCGCCTAAGAGGCGTGGTGGTTAAATTTATCATTGTAAAGGACAATCTATAAAAAAAACATATATGATAAAAACATATAGTTTTTTTTCGAATTGTGTAGTTACTGGTGGCCATTGTGGCCTTATAGCTTCACCGGGTTTTTTGAGGCAAGCGCAAGCCCCTGACTGGGCACAAACCTGCTAGGACAGAAGAGTATGATCGGGAAGGGAGGGAAAAATATATAGGAAACATTAATCATTACTATCTAATAATGAGCCCAGTTGCCCTTAAAATAACTTCCCCTGTAAAACTAGATGAAATGATGATCAGATATGCGGAATTTACCTATGGTAGATTCGCGGATTTGCACTATCCTTGAAGATATGTCCTCTAAATGGTTTAATAATATAAGTTGTATATTATAGTTAAATGTACTATAATTGTATGAGTAAAGTGCATTGTTACTGTATTTACAGAGTATCGCAGCTGCGACGGGTGCGACCCTGGGTGCTTGCCTGACGAGGGGCGCCGGTTCTTCTCAGCGTCAGCGACAGGAAACGACTTCTAAGAGACAAGTGAGTGTCACATACATTTTCCATGGCAAAGTTAAGTACAGAAATATGACTTACAGATGACAATCGTGATATATGTAATGTTGGTGGTCCCTCTTACATGTTTGTTTTGGCTGTAGTATGAATTGTAGTACATGTAGTTACGAAAAATAAAAAAAAATCTATTAGAAATTTTTATTATAAAATATATACCGATGAGTTCTTTTATAATTCCTGGCATAAAGATACATTATATGTACAACACTGTACTTGATGGTGAATAGTCTCTGGCGCCCATGGTAACTTGTCACACTGTGTTGATGAACTGACAAAAGAAATTATCTTTACGTGAACAAGAGATATTTATCTCTATCCTAATTATATATATTTTATTTAGTCACGAAAATGTATAAAACGTTTGTTGCACAGGTGTCGGGCAGCGAGGACGCGGGCAGCAGCGCGGCGAGCGGGCGGCGGGCGCGAGCTCGCGACATGCCGCAGCCGCAACCGGCGTCCACGCGTAAAGACAAACGAGGTATGCTCACAACGAACACACGCTCATAACGAACGTACGTATTTGTACATACACGATGAACACACGCTCACAACGAACGCACGCGTTCGTACACATACATGACCATCGTACGTGCAAACAAAGCCGCGCCCACGGGCGAAAAGCGGACGCACAGAATATTTTGCTTAAGTCATACATACCACTGACGGTATATGTGAGTAACATTTAGTTGGTTTTAATTCAATGTGAAGAAGATAAACATCAGCATAATGTTTACGATATTGTTACTTACTAATTAGAGATTAATACCAGCATAGCTAAAGCTAATGACTAACACGTTATTGTAGCATACAATTAATAATTAGTTAATTACATTTCATTTACTTTGTGTGATTCAACAGGCAAAAACAGTCTGGGTTCGTGTGCCAGTACTGGTGGTGCGTCCAGCCGGTCTCACCCCCAGCCTGTAACCACGGTAATATATTTTTTCCACAATTTCTATCTATAAAAGTTTTTTTAAGGGATGTCTGAATGTCTAATTGGTATTTTCTTGCAGGGTGCTGTAGCATCTACATCTTCTACACCGCCGGTGTCATCGTCAGCCGCTGCGATGCCTGACAACGCGGCCAATGATGTTAAGCCTAAGGGCAAAGGTAACAGAAAAATTTAGCAGTGTTTTTTATTTCCATTTTATAAAATTTAAGAGCTCTTTGTAGTAGGTATTTTCTTTAAGTGTCCTTTTGTTTCAAAAGCCCAGTAGTAATTAAGTGAGCAGATTAAGATTATAGAACTGAAGTCATTATTCTGGATTTAAATACAGAGACATCATTGTTTAATAAAAGTTTTGCAATAAATTGTTTTTTCTTTGTTTTATATGGTGTCTGAAGATAGATAAGCGGACGCGTTAGTTATATTACTTGAAATGCATTTCAGCATCCGCATCGGCGGAGGAGTGCGCGGGCGGCGCGGGCGGTGCCGGCGGGGCGGGCGGCGCCAGCGGCGCGGGCGCGGCGGCCGGCGAGGAGTCCTCCAGCGAGGAGGGCGAGGTCGGCCGGCTGCAGGCGCTGCTGGAGGCCCGCGGCCTGCCGCCGCACTTGCTCGGTGCACTCGGCCCGCGCATGCAGCACCTGCTGCATCGCACCGTCACCGCCAACTCGGGTGAGCTACTACCGACACGACACGACGACATCACACGCCACAAGATGACTGACAATGACTATGTCACATTGATTACCGTCTAGAATGTTGCATATTCAATATATTTGGTGTGTTTACACACACAAATATATTGCCTGTGTGCAATTAGTCCACTTGTTACTGGACTTTATTACTATGCATACCCTGAGATGAATTAAAAAAAATCCTATTAACATGCAACACAAATATCTGTACTAATTTAGAATGGAAATATATCCCAAAACATATTATGCTTTTGTTATGATGTAAAGCTTGTCAAAAATGTTTTAATAAATAAAGAATCACATTAATAAAATAAAACCTATATATTATTTGCAGCTGCATCTAAAGCAGCTCAGCTGCTTGCAGGCCTGCAGGCCACTGGAGACGAAGGTCAACAGCTGCAGGCAGTGATCGAAATGTGCCAACTACTTGTAATGGGAAATGAGGATACACTCGCCGGTTTCCCGGTGCGCCAGGTCGTGCCGGCCCTGGTCAACTTGCTCGCTGCCGAGCATAACTTTGATATGGTAAAATATGTTTCGAAATACCAATACATGCAGTAATATCAAATAAAGTAAGCAATTATAAAAATACCTGTTTTGAGTTAGAGTTGGGTTGTTGGAGTATCTCAAAATAATGCGATATTGTACAAAATATATATTTTGTAATCATTTTATATATTACAGCTTTGACACTGCATAGCATTTCTAATGTATCATAAAATACAGCAATCCTACATAAACATACTGCTACAAATAATAATCACTCTATTGATTATGTGATGGGCTTTTCCAATCTGATTAACATGCGGTGTTCTTCTCGTGCATGTGCAATGTACAGTTTTAATACAACAGAGTCATTACTTTAGGAAGAAAATTACATGTGTACATAAGTGCCGTTTTGTAAAACAAATGATGCACAATAGAACTACTATAAAAGATACGTAAACGTGCAGATGAACCACGCGTGTCGCGCTCTAACGTACATGTTGGAGGCGTTGCCGCGCAGCAGCGGCGCCGTCGCGCTCGCCGTGCCCGCCTTCCTCGACAAGCTGCAGGCCATCACGTGCATGGACGTTGCCGAGCAGAGCCTCACCGCGCTCGACATGCTCTCGCGCAGGCACTCCAAGGCTATTCTGCAAGCGGTCAGTATAGGCGTTATACAATATAAAACATACGGCCAGGGAAGATGCGCCGTACATGATTGAGGCGAATAGGATGCGTATTATACTATTGTGACAGTCACATATCGACGGTTGAAATTAGATGTAAGCGACATTTTATGCGATATTGAGTTATATGTGCGATATTCTGAATCAGCCATTTTTTTCCCTTCCGAAAATGAAATGTCGCTTAGACCAATTGACCTTTCAATAGTCGATTTAATTCTAGAAAAAAACAATCAATGCCATAAGATTGCTTACAGCTGTATTCTAGAGTCTGAATAAACGCCAGTAGAATGATTAATAAATATATAAATTCGTTATTTATCTATTATGAAGTTATTTATCTGTTACTTAATATTTACTGGTATTTTTTTCCAGCCTAATAATTTTAGATAATGTATATATATATTTAAAATTGAGTTAAGTAAATCAGTCGTTATTACTTTAATATCCCATTTAATATAAGTTTATTGCAAAATTTATGATTTATTACATGACACTCATCCATTTATTATTTAAAATAGCGTGGAGTCTCAGCATGCCTGACGTATTTGGATTTCTTCTCCATCAACGCGCAGCGCGCTGCGTTGTCCATTGCGGCGAATTGCTGCCAGAATCTCACTCCGGACGAGTTTCATCTCGTCAGGGATTCACTACAATTATTGGCTAACCGGTACGTATTCCTGTAATGATAAAAAAAAATGTTTCATTAATGGGACAATTTTACTTGAAGGATTAATCAATATAAATTGCGTATTTAGGCTCACCCAACAAGATAAGAAATCTGTGGAGTGTGTGTGCTTAGCATTCTCACGACTGGTCGACTGCTTCCAACACGATCCGGCGAGGCTTCAAGAAATAGCAACACCAGAATTGCTCACCAATTTGCAACAACTTGTAAGTTTTTCTAAACATTTTAGCCTTATATATAGCCATACACCAATGAATGTAAGTATCAAGTCTGTGGAATGAACACAATGATGCATATTCTTTTCATCTGAGGAATGAAATACAAATGGTTAACAACTTCTATTTATATCTTTATGCATATGTGTATGCATATACACGTACAGAACCAAAATCGTTGGAACATTTTATTGTTTACTCATTAAAGGTTCATAGGACACTTAACACAAATAAGTGTGGTATTAGATAATTATTAAGCCTAAGTTATTTGTAACTGGATTATGTTTAAAACTATATAGTACAGCTATACAATTAATACATTTCGTGTCATCTTTTTTTATTTTATTTTTGTTCCTTCTTTGTTGTTGACATTTTTTTTTCTTTAGCTTGTAGTCCAACCGCCTCTGATATCTGGTAGTACCTTCATCATGGTACTGCGTCTTCTGTGGGTCATGTGCAGTGCGTGCCCGCAACTCGCCTTGGCTCTACATCAACGTTCGATCGCCGACACACTTTTGTGTCTATTGACTGGATCAACTCTACACCAGGAGGTGAGTTCATACTCGATGACCTTGAAATACTTAATAACGTTCTTAATTATTTTTACTATATTAATATGATATTACTATTCACAAAGTGTTTTTGTGGTTGGTAGTGGAATACAATATAAAACTATTCTT
>DWOQ01000498.1:0-11296 GCA_018251115.1 Codatractus alcaeus
GCGGTAGAGAGCGAAAGCCCACCCGCGGTCCCGACAATGGCGTTCAGACGGAACACCGTGGGGGTTTTAGCCAGTAAGAGTCCGGCATATCCTCTTAGTTGCCCCCGCGACTCATGAGGGTTTCCCCACGTAAAATAAAAAAAAAAAACATAATAACATAATTTCTTTTATACAAAATAATTTAATTTCTTACCTATTAATAAGCTCATTTAAGGAAGTATACATTCCACTGATTTATATAATTGTATCTTTTTAATACGAATAGTATTTAATGTTAATAATATTTGAAATAGTAGCCGGTTCGATAAAACTACAACCTGCTTTAACTCGCTAACCTACTTTATAGTGTAAAATTATTTTTAGCTAGGTTAAGGTACGTTTAGGTATAACATAATCAAATATTACCAAAATCTGGGATGAGATATGCCCAAACGTTTGCCAAATTTTTGAGATGACGTACAGGGGCAGCTCTAGGCCGTCTAGCGCCCGTGTGCAATGAAACTTTGCAATAGGTTGAGCCGCCCCTCATGATGGTCCAAGACGATGCTCTTAACTGTCTCAGGAAGCCCAGCGGCGCTCCCTGAGACGGTGGCGCACTTGTGCATTGCACACTCTGCACTATAGGTTAACCCGCCCCTGATGACATACAAGGTTCTGTACTATTTTCTGTATTTATAAGACAATTAGAACAGAATTGTATTTATCGATATTAATTTAATGTATAATATGTAAATATATGAAATATACATAGGTAAAAGTATGTTGATTTTTCGAAATTATGTACGTAATAGAAATTAATTGTCACTTGCTAATAGGAAACAGTGAGGAACCTACCTAGAAGATGAGAGTTATACAAAAGAGGTATAAAAATTAATCGTGTTTTAAAACCAGCGAGGTGGACTATGGCCTAAGCCCTTCAGACTCTACGCCGTCCGCTATCAGTCTGGTAAAGTTCTTATATAAAACATAATAAATGCATTCATACTCTCCTAGTCACATATGTCATCGACGGGGCCAAAATTCAAGATCGCGTCTTAAGATCTCGATCCGTTTGTGAGTAAAAGGTTACAATTTTTCAGTGATTTATATTCTTGAAGTTCTATGCTCGTGAATTACGACTGACTTCTTTAATCTATAACTTTAACAATTGCCTTTATATATTTACCACAGAGGATGTAATTAAATCATTAATACTAGAATCAAGAACTTCTACGCTAAAAACATTAAAAAATCATTAACCTAAATAAACCTAACAATATCTCATCCCTATACATCTTTAATTAGAGTTTAAGGAGTTCCTTGCTGTATCTTCAAAATTTCAGGTCCGATGACGTTATTAAAATGCAGCCCCTTTGGAAGTGTTCCCATGCAACAAAGAAAAACCATATGGGCTTATTAATGATGGATTTACGAGTAACAAACTGCATTATAACACGGCCGCCACACGGTATTCCCGAATGACCGGTCGTAACTCACCATTACTCACCCTAGATTAGCGTAACTGACCTAAGCCGATTTTCGTACCTCACAGGAGGTGCCCTTGGGTCAGCCGCAATCCCAATTTAATAAGAGGCGGTCGGCTAAAACTCCGGCACTTCACTGGGTCCGTAACCTACCCTCCCTGTAGTGCCGGTCAAAAAACACGAATTGTCAAGCCAATACAAACAATAGCTAAAGTATTACACATCTAGAACGACAATAAAACACATGATATTTAATTATATGTTTATTGTATACATATTATTTCCATGGCACTTGAGTCAGATCTTCACTTTCCACTTCCAGAAGACATCAGTTCTGCAAGAGACATAGATATTATTGCTATTGTTTCTAAAATAACTGTATCATATAATTTTATTAAAATAGATAAGTATATTGTCTAGTTTATCGAAATCTACGTAAAGTACATGTAAATCAGTTACGCAATTATTAATCTAAAATTTACAAAATATCACAATAAAAAGGTGTACTTCGTGTATCACAAAATATCACAATAAAAAGGTGTAAAGGTGTGCCCGCGAATTCGTCGCGAATAAATTTATTATCTATGAGAGATAGGCATATGTTCTCGCGGAATTATTTGTAGGTAATAATATTGTGTACATTGTTTTATGTAACACCAACAGTTTTTCAGTGCACGTCAAATAACGAATTTAATAGTCTAAATTGTACTACTTTGTTTACATTATTGCAATTTTTTTGAGGATCCCTAATATTTTTCAAAAAAAAAATAAAATATAGCCTAAGTTACTCCCCGATAATGTGCCTTTCCTTGGTAAAAAAGCGATTAAAATCGGTCCAGTACTTTTGGCGATTACCCGGAACAAACAGACAAAAATTTAAAAAAATGTTGTTTTGTTATATGTTCCGTATATATATTCATATGCATGTAGTAAAAAGCAGTTATTTTATTATTACAAACAGACACTCCAATTTTATTTATTTGTTTTAATATAGATTAAGTATCAAAGCTTCGTGATACTTTCAAAGCTGCGAACTTCGTACGAAACTTACTGCCTACTGCCTTTTTATAATATAGGAATAGCATATAGGCATGCAATCCACGTGATGGTGAGTGGACACTGCCGCCCACAGACATCTGTACTAAACCAAAAAGCGGAGTCCATCCTGATTGGCCATGGATTGTTTCTACCCCTGAGGACTGAGTTCGAATGTCTCTTTAACGTGACTCTCCCTTATCATACATATCAAACTAGAATTCAACGGCGCTTAACGCTGCCGTTATTAGGCAAAAATAGACGTGGCGGTGGTGCCACCAGAATGTACCTACGAAGACTTCTTTGCTACCTCATCAATCAACCATTTATGTCCTACTGCTGGGCACAGTCCAACACGCTGGCCAAGTGCGGATTGGAAGACTTCATACACATTTGAGAACATTTTTTTAAATAACTCTTAGGCGTGTAGGATTTGTCCTGTTATCCTGATAATTAATTTTTATTCGCACATAATTTCGACAAATTAGCGGAGCGTGTCTAGGATTTAAACCTAGGACCACCAGTTTAAGAGGTCGAGTTGTTAAGAACTAGGCTATCACTGCTCGATAGTTGTGAACGACTGGGCTTTCACTGCTGTCAGAAGTTCTGACTTCTTTTCATTCTGTCTTATAATAGCAGCACCATTTCTGTTACCTAGAGCAAGATCTAACTTTTTTATCGTTGAGACGACTGGAAAGAGGTGATGCTACTCTTTGAGGCCATTAAACGGATAATTACCTTCTTGCATGGAGTTCCGTTACGGACGTATTTGAACAGAGACTCAGCCATGTTGGCTGGAGTTGGTGTCGAGCAGCCCTCAAGCGCATTCACTACACAGGTGGTAAGCTCGTCAAACTTCTTGCATTGGTCCTGTTTGACAATACAAAGATGTTTTATTCGGTAGTCAGAAACATGCAGTTTATTTATAATGTATTAATTAACTTTAGTTCACTTAATGTGCCTTAAGGAGGAAGGGAACAACGAAAAATATAAGCTACGAGTATGGTAGACCCAGAAATGGGTATCACAGAAAAAAAACATATTTATTCATACTATTATGACTTACAGTTCATTAGTGTTTTATAATAGCTGGATTAAGTGTTTAATGGATGTGCTTAGGATGGTAGCATGAACGTGGTCTAGCCATTTGGAAGTTTTGTTAATAGATTAGTCACCTGAGTACTCAGGCTCTTGGCAGCCTCGACTGAGCCTACGCTCTCCTTGATATGCATGCCACATTCGCGGATTGAGTTCGCCTTCTCCTGGAAACACTCGGGGCCACCTTCAGCGATGAACACTGAAATAAAATGATATCAATTAGGATAAGAAATGATAATATTCCACTGTATGGACTGAGATTGTAATGCATTTCAATGTACTTAAATGCGCTCTGAAATTCTTATGTTGTCTGCGACCTTTTTGTAGGGCGGTTTGCCTCGGGTAGCGCTTTTAGGCAATCGGCAAAATTTAAACAAAATGATTTTTTTCCTTTTACCTTTTCTTTCATGTCTTCCAGGAACTTGCGCTTCGGGCGGTTCAAACTCACTCTATGCCACTAAATGTAAGATAGGAATAGTCACTTGTTTCAAAGTCGATCAAGAAAGATCTTTATCTCGAATAGAATCTTACACTACTTACAAGCGATTCTATCTCCATCCTTGAAGCAGACGAAGTCAATGAGCTGGTCTGTGGCGTTGTCGGCGGCTCCAATGTGCTCGCGGACCGAGGCGTCCAGGCAGGGCGTGACACCGGAGGTCAGAGAGTGTATGCAGGTCTTCAGTTGGGGAGACTTGGCACAGTACCTGGAAATGAGATAGTAATGATTTTTGTATGGCGTGGTTATGCTAATGCATCAATACGTCAACATGGAGCTCGGGATCAGGAACCGGATTTCAATGACTTTTCTTTTCTTTTACTGCATAACTGTCTTTTGAGGAGGGCATTTATGTATATACGCGATATAAACTATATTATTTTTACCAGAACAACGAAGAATATCGATTGTATTACATATGTCATCTTGTGGCTACGCTCGGCATGTTTTCATAATAAGCATAGGAAGGGACAGATATATTTTTTAAGCCCGAAAGATTAGTTACGCTACTAGTCTAACCAACATAAATATAAATCACACTTCTTACACTAATACAAAAGCCATACAAGCCTCATACAAAATCAATACCATGATTGTCATATACACACAAAGAAATATGTAAACAAAAAAAATAAATTCAAATTCATCATCAGTATCATTTATGTGTGTGTTCATAAATCTGAAACTTCTGAGTAGCTGACCGATATGACTTGATGACATGATGATAACGGCGAAATTAAAGGTAGGTGCTAATTCTAGGGACACCCTTGCCCGATATGTATCGGTAATAGGTGGAACTTACTTCTTGAATACTTCGTCAAGGGAACCGTTGGGCTTAGCATCTTCGATTTCCTTCTTCATGACTTCAGCATCGAATAAACCCTTCAAGCAATCGACGAAACCTTTGATCTTTTCCTAATAAATAAATAAAAGGTAATTTAGTTGTTACGTACAAACAGTTATGTTCACATTACCCGAGCATAGAAACAGATAAATGAAAAAACAAGGAGTACTTTTGTGCCTAAGTATTTATGAATGAAAAATGTTAATAATAGTTACATAAACATAGTGTACAACCTGTTATAGTCTAATGGTTTGAACTTAGATTCTCACGCTGGCAATCCGGTTTAAATCTTAAGTCTCTGTTCTCCTCATCTTAAAGCTCTAAATTCGTTATTTTATATGTGTTTTTCAAATAGATTATCACTTTTACTAATTGTTAACGAAAACGTGACGAAACCCACATGCCTGGGAGTTTAGTGAAAAAAAATTTTCAAAGTGTACCACTGCGCATTTCTCCGTTGAAGACTCAATTAACAGAGACGCAATAGCTTGATGATTGTGTAAGGTCACTGCCGCCAACGAACATCTGTAGTCAACTTGAATAGGATAGAAGTTTTATCAGGGATAGTTCGGAACGGTGCTACTCCAGACGACTAAGTTGAGGTGGTATCGTTCCTACCACATCCTTCAGACCAGAATACAGCAGCAGTTGTCACTGCTTTTACAAAGAATTATGTCTAGTCAGTACTAGCTACAGAGTTCTGACACGGTCCATTAATCACCTCAACTTCTCCAACTTTGTCTGCAGCGCCATTTTTGGTGCAAGCCTGTTTGATCATGTCCTTGACTTGGTTCCTTTGTTCCTCGGTCACCTGGTACTCGGCCAGCACACCTGGAATTTATTTCAATTCAAATTTAAGTGGGATTCATTTAAAATTTTATTTATGATCCATCGACTGCGACTCTTGAAATGCTTAGGTAAGATAAAGTTAATAAAAGTGATTTTAAAACAAATCTTACTTTATTTGTTGTTTACTTCTGTAATCAAATACCTAAGGTATTTACAGTTACCATTATAAATGTAACTTTATATTACATGGTATATGTATACATCGCGTTCGCCAAACATTTCTGGCAGACATTAAAATGTATATAACCTGATTATATAAGTAATCTCTTTTGTTTCCACTAATTAGTAATTATCACAAATAAACGCGACAATACTTTTATCAGGACCTTATAACCTCTTAAGCTAATCATTATTTATTTCAAGTAAACAGTAGCGGCCACACTATCGTTAAACAAACAATATCTAATAAGCGATAATATTGTGGAAATGTTTATTCATTATATTACTGTTTCGTGTCCACGTCTCCAGTTGACATTGATAATGCCAATGTCAAACTTTATAAAGCCGAAACATTATAATCAGTGCGCAAGATGAGGACTAAATATTGTTGATCTTAATTTAAAATGTAAGACCGATTTTAGGCTACCGAATAACAGACTTCATCTTCCGACTATTTCCGTTCAGTTATATCAATAAAGATTTCAATATAGGGGCTTTTGTATGTGTTCCTCGCTCACACATAACAGTGGACGATCGAGGAAAGAATATGGTCCCATTTTGGTTTATATTCTTTATGAAAAAGACCTAAATTTTGTTTATTGTATTGAATTGTATTGAAGTTATTTCTCATCGATCTTTTGCAGCTTCATTATTAGCATTGATATCTTTCAGTATACAAAGGTTAAAGTCAATATACAAAAGGTGTAGGTAGACACCTAGTTGACCAAGAACATTCGATTGCCGAATATTCGGCCTTTCGGCCTAGAGCATAACCGAACGCTAGGTATTCGGTATTTTTCAAAATCACTATTCGTTGCATTATTAATTTCCCATATGTTTATATGTTATATATTTATTTCGTCTCTTCTCCATAAACGAAACACTAAAGCGGTGATAGGTTATTAGCGTTAAAAAAAGTCCTATCAAAGATTTATTTTGAATAAAACATTTTGATTTTGATGAAAGTTATACCTAAAAAGTTCACCGCCCGTTTCTATTTCATACTAATTAATTATCTATTTAATGCTAAGTTCTTTCTTATCTTTATTACGGTTTTATCAGCTTCCGGATTTGAAGAACACATTATACATCAAGCGGTTGCAATTAACTTGAGAACCTACCGGATATTTAACTAATTACACGGTTTTATGTACTTTCGCACATTTCCATGCACATTTTCTAAGCTCAAAAGTAATCTCGCACATTGTCACCCTCGTTTGAAAACGTTACTGAGACTATTCTCTTTTCTCCCTTACTTTTTCTACGTAAAAAATCTCAAAAACTATTTTCATTGACCTCGTACATGAAGGATATTACTACGAGATCATGTTTCATGTGGGGTTCCAGATTGCAAATATTTATTATACTCTACTAACTTTCTCAATAAATGTACTGTCAAACAGACAACCAATCTGTTCAGTTTTATAATATAGGTTATCGATCACCTTTACGTTCTTTAAAATAGAAGAAGGAAATATAATCAATCTAACTTATGTTGAATGGGAAAAGGGAACTTACTATATATGTCATAATCATTATAATATGATTAACTCGACGATGAGCGCGGTTCCAGGTTCCAGGTGAGATTTCCAGGCTCAATCCCCGTCCAGACATACATCTAAATGGTTAATTTATATTTTTGTTCTAAATCTGCGTTTTAGAGCGACTTCGACAACTCCGTGGCTAATTACTAACAACCGAACAATGTATGTATGTGTGTAAATGTATGTATTTATGTATGTGCATGAATGTATACATACATCTTGATATATGAAACAAATATAAGGGATTGAGAATTACTACACTTAGGTAATTACCTAACAAACGGACAGAGATCAATCTTGGTATTATATCTGCTTAATGTCAAGGGGAAACGTTCATTGCTCCCTATTACAGATTCGAAGAAATGAGCCCAAACTAGCTGTTTAAAAGCCGTGAACAGTATTATCTGTCATTGTGTGAACGTAAATTGGTAAATAGCCGGGCATTGCACAGGAAGAGGGGTCGAGTTGAGTGCCCATTCCAGTACTTGCAGCAGAACAGAGCAAGTACACTCTCAGACGCTGTGACTAATACCTAACGAAAGTGTACGTCGTTTAAACTTACAAAAGAACAACATTTAAATGGTATTTTTCTATTTGGTTAAGTTGATACAAAAACGGAGTAACGCGATATTTTATTTTTTAATTTTTTTTTTTCATACAAAATATTTCACAGAAACCAACCAAAATTGTTCAGAATTGGTCTGTTTATGTATGTAATGCATGTACGTATGTACAAAAAAATCTGCCTGCTTTTTTGGATTGTGAAATTAGTTGAGTAGTAGTTATCTAATATTTGTTCAATGAGTTTATTACGGGTTTATTTACGGGTGTTTCATACAAAGGGTTTAATGAATATTACTTCTACTATTTAAAATTATAAGCTACGATTCTGTAATTTGTCACCAGTAAACTTCACTATAGTATTAAGAATGGATGATGTAATCACGTCATAGTGTTCACCAGGCTTCAGTTAATTATTTTGTAACCAAAAACTTATTAAATAGTATTAGATATTTGTCACCGTATGAAGAAAGGGTAGCAAGCGTTTACGTCACGACTCGATTTATATTCTAAGACGATGTGACATTTTTGTGAATAGGTACATATTCTCATGCGTACTGGCGGAACTGGGAGCTATTTGCTCTAAAAAGAGCCCTAGTGTCGAATTTACTGCGATGCATTGCTGCTCACCCAGTTATCCGGAAAAATATTACAAACATTCCAATTTTCCTCAAACAGGTTGGAAGTCTTAAAGATTTTTCCTGTTAACCACAAAAGAGAAACCGCGGCTCAAAACTGGTGTAGTAATGTAATAATATGAGCAAGAAATACGTCCATAGATTTATACCAGCCTCCTTATGGTATTAAATCAACAAGTAAATAGGTAATGAATGCACATATGATAATGTTGTATCGACGGAATGACGATCATACGTCATTTAAGCCTTAGATCAATTACAAACCTTAAGGGCATAAACGCCATTTATGCCACACATGGCATTACTTGTTTGGTCTCTAAAGGAAATACGGGAAAGATGTCTATGCTGTCAACTATTAATGATTCTATACTAATTGTCCTAACACAGTCCTAAAACAGAACACTTGTAGCAGTCACGCTATACATATCGACTGCTATAGGGTAAGCTGAGTTAGAAGGATGTTACTGAGGGTAATGACATTCACTGTACAGTAGGATAAAAATTTATATTATCTTGTTGTATTATAATATTTTCTGTATTTTAATACTATCATAAGATGGTATTAAAAATACGGGCTCCCTTTCTCAAGGGAATGAATACCGCCAAATGAAGTAATGTTAAGGACATAATCCACCACGCTGGACAAGTTGGTGGACTTCACACAGCTCGAGTTAAACATTGGAAAACGTCCCCTGCAACTTGTTATATATTAACAAAAGCAAACTTATATTATTGAAGATAAGCTTCAATGTTTTATGGGGTCGGCTTATAGAACTAATCCAGTTACGAATGCATGATCGTCGATTGTAGGATTGGTGGATATGCGATTTTATGGCTTCTTGATTATTGGATACATCCGTAATCAAATTAAATTTGTAGGGTGTCGATTATAATGCTATTACTTTAAACGCTTTTTTATATTATTAGAGAATAGTGTATAATTAATTTTATAGGTGAAGATCAATTGCAGTAAATTGTAGTGTAGAATCAAATATGTCGAGCATTTAAAAACATATCATCACTATTTCTTAATGAAGGTTAGTCAAGTTATCCAAAATTAAAAAGCGTTAGTTTCGAGATGTTCGAGAGATAATAATAATCACTGGAATAACCAATCAATGAGATGATTTTAATGTTTTACATTTCGTCTAATGAATGGAATAATTGTACAGCGTAAGCTGAGGACAGCTCTTTCTAAATTATATAAAATTAATATCTTAAACGTATTATTTTTTTAAAGACGCTTTCTACAATCATTTTACTAGAATTCCTTTGGTCGTGGGTGCTTACTACTATACTATACTACGCTTATAAATACTGTAGTGTTTACTCTGAGCCTCGGTTCTGCTTAAACTTTATACATAAGTAGGCTATACTATAATCCGTTCACTTAAAACTTCCTGTATGATGTTTATACTCTTAAATTTTAAATTTTTTTTGTGTTGGTAAAGAGAACTTGAAATAATGTCAAATTTTATGAGGCACTGTAACGTTTGTAATTCATCTAAAATACAGTCTTCGCTATCAATACGACGTAAATCACTAAGTTATTTCGAATGCCAAATTATAATCTGTTGCTATTAGCAAAATAGATTAAAAAAAAACTAACAGTGTAAAAAAACTAAAATACCTGTTAACGTTCTTTTTGCTCATAAAAACTTACAAATAATATGTTACAAGAAATGTGTAATCACCGTAAATGAATCTTAATATATTTCATAGTTCTATTTTTAAATTAATTCCATTAAAATAATATTAATAATATTAAAATATAAATTAAACTATAGAATATTAATAGTTCGAGAATCATTTTGATAACAATCGATTCTGTAGTAGATATATTGTAGTTGGAACTTCAGAAAACCTGTCAAACAAAGTAATATAGGAGTACCTACATTTAGTTTTTTGTACAGAAAAAGTTATATTCAGTCATGATATTGCCAGTTATAAGAAAATACTGGACCCAAATAAATCTTTAACTGGTATCAATTAACATCACTATCAAAAGGTGAAACGTAAAAGTAAATAAAATTCTTACCCATAGCGAATACCGCGACGAAAACTGTCTTCCAAATCATGTTTGATAGTTTTGAGTTTTTCAGAAGTGTTTACCGATCCAGGTCCAACTGACAACTGAATTGCCACGGCTAGATCGCACTATATATAACAAAAAGGCACCGTTGACTCACAATAAGCTCGGTCACACACGGACGTCTTCTTAACGATCAAAAGACATCGACTGGTGTTACAAATTAGTTTGGAATCGCGTCATAGTGCTCGCATCGCGATAGGCTGCCGGCAAACGGGCGACTATTAACCCTTTTTTATACAATATTAGTGTTATCTAAATAACACTATCACTGTCAAGCTGAATGACAGATAACTCAAATTGGACCACAGCTTAAACCAGTGGGTCTAAGCGTGAACTTTAAACGATTTTCTTACATAATTTTGAAAATTCGATACACCGTTATAGGAAGATGAAAAAACCTGAATCTATAACACACATGTAATATTTTTTTTTACTAGATTCCACTCGCAACTCATATAGATAAATAAATTATAGGTTTGTACAGCGCCACTAAAAACAATAATTTACAATTTTGTAG
>DWOQ01000499.1:0-11295 GCA_018251115.1 Codatractus alcaeus
AAGCACGCTCTCGCCACTTAAAGTCTGCCCAAAGATCCTCACCACATTCGGTCTCAAAGTCTTTGCGACGGCGAAGCACAATTTTCCTACTAGCTGCAAGTAGTACGCCTCCACAAGGCGTACCTCGATCGCGGCGTAGTACAGACAACATACTAACGGTCAACTCTGGGTCACCAACGGAATCGTCCAGGAAAGTTTCTGTTGCGGCCATCAGGTCATATTCTAGAATAGCCAAGTTATTACGCCAAACCTTTAACTTTGTCTTCAGACCTCTAACGTTCTGGTAGAAAATGTTAATGCCAGCATTAGTGACTTTATTGCACTTTTGGGAAGTCACGAAAGGACTGGTTGACTTCGGGGTATGTTCGTTGGTTTTCTGGCTTCTTAAATGTGACCCACGCTTTTATTCTGGCATTCACAGGCCAAACGTTAACTGAAAAACACGTTTCGTAATAAACTACAGGTACACCGATTTTATATGACTTATAGTTACCCCTTGATTTCAACTTCTCCAAGGTGCAGGTTCCATTTGGGCATAGTTGGCGGAAGTATTTACTAATCTCGTCGGCACTTGACTCCATATTCCACAAATGAAGGTATTTACGGGGCTCAACTGCTTTTAGGGTTGTCACAGTGGGACCGGCTATGCCACATATGGAGGTCGGCCGCCGGCTTTTCTTCGTCACTTCTATCCACTGTGCCTCTTCTGGCAATGGTGCTTGTGCTGTGAGTTTAGATTTTTTTTCCTTCTTCAGCATTGACTTCCCGGTTAGTTAGAGCTACCACCTTGTCAGACTTACGTGAATCCGTAGACAAATTAGGAACTGTAGACGATGTTGGTGTCGATTCGGTGCGAGGGTGATATTTAATTGGACTAGATCCTGTAGGTCCTTTCGTTACCTTATAGTTCTGTTTACACTTGACAGATAGGTCCCAGAAAGGAGACCTCTCTTTATGTTGACTTGCAACTGCAGTTTGGAGACATTCGTTGCGCTCTATATCTCTATTGAGTTTCTCAACTTTAGCAACGTAGTGCTTGAGCTCAGCGGATATTGCAGCATTCGCTGTTTCATATTCTGATATTTTATTATTCAGTACATCCATTTGGACATGATAATTTTCCATTTTGACCTCATTAGTTTTAATAATTACGACGGAGTGTTCAAGCATCTGTCTAAGCAATGAGATTTCTTGTATGACTTCGCATCACGGCTCGAACATCTTTTTGTAATATTTAATACCAGCTGAATTTTGCACAGCGCATTCGACCAGGTAGCGGTTTTACTGTTACTCTCAACGCGAATGAGATTTAAAACAGTTCGCACATACCTTTCTACTTGGCCGTTTGCGTGGTGCATTTCCGGTGTTACGTAGTGAATGTCACAGCCTATTTCATGGATCCACCCTGTAAAACTAGAAGCCTCAAACATTCGGCCACGATCACAAATTAATACTTTTGGTACACCGAAAAGCGATATTGCATTCTCGAATACGCGTTTAAGTTCAAGAGTGTCTTGACGGTATAGTGCATAAAGGAGACAGAATTTTGTAATCGCATCTACAAGTACCAAAACAAATTTAAAACCGTTCGATTCGGGCAGCGGACCTAGCACGTCTGCGTGAATCATGTGGAAGGGCTCGTCAGGTTTATTCCATGACGTGATGGGTTGACGAGGAGCTCTGGGAACCCTTTTTTTTGACATTCATACCAGACAATGAGACGTATATTTATCAACAAATTGCTTAAGGCCGGGAAACCAAAAATGTTTAAGAATGAGGTTCAACGTTTTCTCAGCTCCTATATGCTGGTGCTCGTCATGAAAAATCCGCAAAAGGCTGAGTCTATGTCCCTTCGGTATAAAGCATAGAAGCCTCGATTCTTCACCAACCGGAGAGTAGCGATAATATAGCAGGTCGTTTTTGCACTCATAACGTCGTGTGTCAAGGCTACCGTTCCTAAGCCTTTGCAGCAGCTCCTGAGTTTCATTGTCAGCAGCTTGGGCAATCTGTGCCCAATTTAATGGCTTCTCAATATTGTTGACTTGCGTCGCTGGTGGGTTCCTGCTTAAGTAATCGGCGTGAGACATCATGACACCTTTTTTATATTCAATAAAAAAATTGTAGTCTTGCAAATACATCCACCAGCGCGCAACGCGTGAGAGCAGAAACTTTTTGCGCTCAGTGGACTTCAGCGCATTGCAATCGGTTATAATTTTGAATTCAATGCCGATCAAATAATGTCTAAAATGTTGCAATGCTCTGACGACCGCCAGCGTCTCCAACTCATAGGAGTGGTATCTGCTCTCAGCGCCCTGTGTGACCTTACTAAAATAAGCTACTACACGTTTGCTGTCGTCATCATGGACCTGCATCAGAACGGCGCTATAACCAGCGCTACTCGCATCTGTGTGAAGCTCAGTTATTAACTTAGGGTCAAAAATTGCAAGTATTGGCTCGTTAGTCAATATTTGTATAAGTTCCCGACGAATTTGCTCCTGTTCGCTACCCCAGTCAAATTTTACGTCTTTCTTGGTTAAACGAGAGATACTTGCAGTTTTTGTAGCATAGTTTTTAATATATCGCCGGAAATAGCCGGCTAAGCCAAGGAATTGTCTGACCTGTTTTACGCTCCTTGACACTGGAGAGTTTATTAGGGCTTCTATCTTCCGAGGGCTCGGCCTAACCTGACCAAGAGTTATAACGCGGCCAAGATACTCCACCTCGGTAGTTAGGAATGAACACTTTCGAAAATTTATCGAGAGTCCAGATTCAGTTAGTGTTTTTAAAACTTCTCGCAATAAGTTTATACCTTCGCTGACTGTCATACTCATAATGACGACGTCATCTATGTACACGAGGACCTGACCTGCGTCGATAAATCTTCGAAGGGTCTTGTTGATAATCCGTTGGTAAACTGTAGGGGAATTGCACAAACCGAATGGCATCTTAAGGTACTCGTAATGACCTTCTGGAGTTATGAAGCCCGTTTTGTGAATAGAGGCCTCATCGATTAAAATCTGGTGAAAGCCTGAGGCCATGTCAAGGCCCGTGAAAAACTTCGAGCACCCCAGACGGTCAATGTGATCCTCTATCAAGGGCAGGGGATACCTGTCCTTAACAGTGATGCGGTTGAGCGCCCTGAAGTCCACGCACATCCTGACTGTGCCATCTTTCTTTTTCACCAGGATTATAGGACTGGCATATTCAGATTCGGACTCCCTGATTATATTTTTGTGTATTAAATCCTTTATTATTTCCCTTACCCTAAGTTTTTCCTGATAAGATAAGCGATAGGGATGGTATGCCACTGGGACATCGCTAGTCAAATTAATCTGCATTTTGCCCGTAGTTACCGTTGTGGTGGCGGTACCAGATATGAAGAATGGTGTGAAATCGTGTTTTGTTTCCGCCAATAGGTTTAACTCCTCACCTTGAAGAGGCGTGTTGATATCGGAGAGCTCGACATGCATAACAGCTTTCGCTGTATCAATCGGATTTGGGGTATGTGCAAGAAATTGATTGTGTTTCGTTCTAATATAGTAACGCCATCTCTGTTAAGTACGTCGGTTCCAATAATTATTGGTGTATTCATACATGATGCCGGCACCACCACAAAGTCTACTTCAAGTGAGATTTTACAGAATTGAACCGTCAGGGTGACGTACTCGCGAGCAACAATCCCGTTATTACCGATACCTTTGAGGATACGGTAGGTTGGCTTTCGCGAACAGGCAAAATATTTAACGAGGTCTGACGAGATTAAAGACACATCAAGCGCCCCACTATCTATTAAGATGTCCACCGGAATGTCCTGAATTACTGCGGTAGTAATGTCGCTAGACACAGAAGACTCATGTAGCTCTTTGCAAAGGTTCACCTTCCGTTGCCTGCTATTCGAAGCCTCGACGCGTTGCTTCGCAAAACAATCACCTTCGGTGTGTCCAACCTTCTTGCAAAAAGCACATGTCACCGTATTAGGTTTTTCATCGGGTTTCCTCTTCCTAGGACAAAGGGCCCGCAAATGTCCCGTTTTACCGCATGAGTAACATAAATTACCCGATGGCATATTACTCCGTTTGCTAAATAAATTAGGTTTGGGACCTGTACGATTTTCCGGTCTGATGGGGTTAGGTTTGATATAGATGGCTAAGAAAGTAACTAAATTATCAACGGTTAGGTCGGCGTTGGCTGCCGCGGCTCGAACTTGGGCATCGTTAATACCACGAATTATTATTTGGACCATCAGCTCTTCGCTTAGGCCCTTTACAATGCAGAGTCGCAGCAGCGAGCGTCGAGCATACTCAGCATACGTACTGAACCTATTGGAATTAGTGTTCATAACCTCTAAGAGGATATTCGCGTAGTCAAGTTTGTGCGGGCACAAAGATCTAAATTCTTTGATAAAATTGCTCCAAGAACGATCGCCGGTAACCGCCGGTAACCCACTCGTTCAACCAGGTCTTGGCATCCCCTTTTAAACAATTTGCCACCCGCGACAGACATCCTGAACTACCCCAATTATTTGTTAATTTGGCCCGCTCAACCTCATCGCACCATACCTCGAAGTTATGAACTGCCGGATCAAAATTCGACACGTAGTAGTTATGTGGTTTCACTTTATTTATCACAGCGTTAAGGGCGTCAGCTAACGCATCGGCCGCGGATGGTACGTCGCTGCTACAGGGAAGACTGGTATTATGTTCAACTCGTGGAGGCGTTTGCGGTATGGTAGCCATGCCTCCCTCTATAGCGTCCAATCGCGTCATTATGGCTGGTAATGCCTGGCCGACCGTGCCATCGCGGCTACGGGAGCGCGAGTACCGCGACCGGGAATCACGATGGAGACGTGACCGAGTATTCGAATATGATTTTCAATGAGAGCGCGATCGCGAACGTGAAACGGACTCGCGGTGAGAACGAGAACGAGAATCGCGATGGTGCTGACGCGATTTGCTACGCTTGCGCTTAGTATTATGTCTTGGTGACATATCAGATTTATCACTAGACGAACGAAGCATTGTAGTTACAAATCAACGGCTGTTTCTCAAAACGAATCTAGTAATTTAATTTATGTGGGTATGTAGGTGAATCCCACTTCGGATTTTAGGATCAGAAGGTGGATTTAATTAAAAAAATAACAAATAAGCGATACAAAACTGATTACAACGATTTATTCTAATTTCTAAATGATTTTTATAATAACAAATAATAACACAGGAACAATAATCGTAACTTGACAAACAGCCGTTAATCAGCTAAAAACAATAAATCACAAGTAGAAACACTAAAGAAATGACTCACTGCAAATAGCGCCGACACCTCACGAGAACCTTTCCGTATAACGGCCAGGTGGCAAATGATTTGTCAGGTGATCTTGGCCTACTTTTATAAGGATCGTGAGATGACGTCAGCACTTGCAGTAAACAAGCCCTTAATTATCCTAATAATATATATTCACAATTGAACCCGGCAAGTATTCGAAGATACAACGTAACATTTCGGTTGTTTACGCCGTCATACATTTTTTGCACGAACAATGTTGAGATATGTGTAAGTGAATGCTGGACAATGTACATGCACATGCTGTAAACAGTGTCCCGCAAACAGATTGTAGTCGGTTGGAACATTCATTTTATCTGCTGCAAGAGTTTTCAAGAACATTGTTACCTATCAGCATCGAAAGACTTACGGAGGCAACACTCCAATTAGTTAGCGCGATTTAGGTTTTCTTTGTCCGCTGAAGAAATTAATAAGATATGATATGATAAGTAATAGATATGTAAATTTCATATTTCCAATTATAAATTATATCAAATCAATGTGATAAATAGACAAGATAATAACATAAAGTATTATTTTTTTTTACATGTACCTGCAGAACGCTTTACATTTACTTGCATTAAAGTTCTCCTTGCGGATTTCTACTGTAAATATACGTTATATCCACTGGAATGGTTTGGGTTACATTTCGCTGCAATTTGACCAATGTCACGTTCTAAGCTTGACCTCAGGCTAAACGCAAATCTGAATGTTGAGTTTAAATTCCTGTCTAGTCTGCATCTGTATATTCGTACATTACATAACATTACTAATAAATAACCAAACAATTTTAGGGGCTATAATACATCTTAAATAGTTATTTATTAATATGGGTTGTGCAGTAAAGTAAAATCTATTGTTCGGTAAAATACGGCATTTCTATTCATTGTAGGTACTGTGTAATCAAGTATAACGCCTGTTATTGGGTTGAGTGGTTGTGGCTGCACATTTGTGTGCAATTTACGGTTGCAATAACCGGACTGTGGATTGAAGATGGATGAAGCAATTACAAAGCATGACGTGGTAAGTCAATTAGTGGATATCACTTGTGATAAACGTTTATACTAACACAAGCTAGCCGTGCAGACGTTGTTCTGCCCTTTTCGAGGGGTCTGATGTCCATTTTATTAAATACAATGATACAATGTCTTGTGAATATAAATCTATAAATATAGAATGTGTTAGTTTTTCTAAACCGCCATCTATCGATCGACATCGACATGTATATTCGTGCCTGGCGCTTTTTCCAGCTAAGTGTAAGTATAAGTCGACTGGCAAACGAAATATTCCGTACCACCCTTATTAACATCGAATATAAAACAACAGTGCAAAAAGAGTGCAGAGATAGCCTAGTGGTTAAAAACTCAGTGGAGAGGTCCTGGGTTCAAACCTTAGGCACGCACCTGTGATTTTTCGAAATTATGTGCGTATTAGAAATTAATTATCACTTGCATAGCGGTGAAGGAAAACATCGTGAAACCTACACGTCTAAGAGTTCTTAGAAAAGTTCTTAAGGGAGTGTGAAGTCTACCAATCCGCACTTGGCCAGCGTGGATTTAGGCCATAGTCTAGGCCTAAATCCTTCTCAGTCTGAGACGAGACCTGTGCCCAGTAGAGGGACAAGAATGGTAGATGATGATAAATCAATAAAAACACGGTAGTAGCGGCCAAGGTACCGTAAGCAAATAGCGAAGGATATCGCAATGAGACTATACTTTACTCGGAAATCGCCGCAATAGTGAATGAATGAAGTTTTGTTTTCTTAATGGTAATAGTTCATGTTTTTTTTTTAATTTTATAGTTTCTTTTTTATTATTTTTAGTTATAGTAGTACACAGGCACAGCGGAGCTTTTGTAAAAGGGTCCCGTTGGCAACATTTTCGTACAGAACTAAAATAAATATGTCAGCAATTTTGCTTAAAAAAATATTGCTTTAAAATTTCATCACACTCATCTGATCTGGTATTATAAGCTAGAGTTGTCATAATCCATCACATACCAAATGCGGGTTGTTAGAAAACGAGTTACAGTATTTTTAAATGACTTCAATATGAAGGTCATCAAATTGACCAGTTTGTGTTGTATCTCGACGTATTTTAATTGAAAACAACCAATTGATTCACAGTTATATGATAATATTTTCTTCGGACCAGTCAGCCGCAACCCCAATAAAAATTTAAACAAATTATAAGGCCAGTATATTTTAGCGTATGTTCTAATTTACACTAAAAGACAAGCCAAAGACGTGCTCAATATTATTTTATACCGATACAACAATACATTATACAAGTCACCTTCAAAGGGGCAGGCAATTAATGGGACGGACATCTGTCGAAGCGAGCAATTATACAAAATATATCTAGCAATTCCTCCGTCCAGTCTCTCATCGTGAGTCCACGGCCCTAATTAGCATAATCAAATATTTGTTCGAAACAAAAAGGTTCATTACGGCCCAGTCCTAACCAAATAAATAAATTATAATAGCAAACGTTTTGCAAACAAGCCGCGTACAAGGGAACAGATGAGTTTTTCTTATCGGCTCCGGAGTCAGCAGCGCTAATGGTTACAAATGGAGAACTGTGCGTGCTAATGCAAATTGGGGTAAACTTAGCGAAAGACAACCGGCTTCGAGCTCTAAAACAACTTCTGTTTGCTCTTCAGTTAGGGACGCTCGGGCATACATAGTTTTAGAATTTGTTAAATAATACAAAATGGAAAAGGGTAACAAATAAGTTAAAAAGGCCAGGAATTTTGACGATGTCAAACGTTTATAGTTTTAGCACACAAAACATGGTATGCGTTACATAACGTTGTCAATTATTTACCTAGTCAACTTGGCTAAAACCCTATGAGGTTGGATCGGCTGGCAATATTTAATTTGCTGACTTGAGCGAATAATGGAATTTGTAAATAATCATCATCATAATGTAAATTAGTTTATTAATATTAATTAACAGGACAAATGGACAGCGAAGTCATATAAATATGATACTGTTGATACTCTTTGGGTACGGTTCCTTAAGTAACACAAAAATACTTAACTTTCTAGTGTTTTTAATTAGAATTCCCAAAATGCCAAACTTACATATTAGGGCCTTAATCCCTTTCATTTTGATAGGTAACTCGCGCTCAGCTTCGCAACTAATGGGTGATTACTACGGATACGTATCATTATAAGAAGTTCCTAGGTAACGTAACTTGCAAGTGACTTGCTAGCAAGCCGCACATTACATCATTCCCGGATTCCCGGCAGTAGTGCGGTCCACTTCAGTCCCTTGCGGGCGATCCGAGCTGGAATTAATTAAATTTAGTTTCTAGTTGTAAGTCCAGCACGCTGCGGTGTCGCCTCACAGCCCCCGACCACCTCCAGGGGCTGGCACAGAATTCCAATGTTCATTTCCAATGAATGTACTGTCTATACTAGTTTTATTTTTTAGAAAAAACTTTTACTAATTAGAACCATTGTGACCCGTACAATATATGGTCTTGGCTACGAATCCGAGACAGATTGGGTTTAATTTTGCTTTTCTTGCCATTTTATCGGAAAACGAGCATTTAATCGATAAGTCACATTAAATGTTAAATTCATCAGAAGTACGTCTGGAGTTTATTTTGATAACACCTTTTAGCAACCTTTAAGACCAAAATACAGTCACTTGTCAACCGAAGCAAGTGTAATGAAACTTATAAAACACAACATTTTCGTCATATATGACCGTTTTTTTAAACGCTTTTTACACATAAACCCCCAAATATGATTCCCTTTGTCATGATTACCACTAGCAGACTCGCTGTAAACACACTTAATCATAAATGCAGAAACCACTATGATATAATATTCATAAACTCATTACCTCCGGATTAGACAAATCAGCGAGATTGACGTTTATTGCTCAGCTGAAGTAATCCATCACAATTAATCTCTTGTTATTGAATTCCCCAATTGCAAAGCATTGCTCGCCTGCAAACTTTTTTATCTGCCACTGCTGGCCACGGGTCTCCTCTGCTGGAGAAGGAGAAGGCCTAAAGAATACTCGGCCACTTTGGATTCGTGGAAAGGGCGAATTCGTATAGGATGTTTTGAAAGCCATTCATACAGCCTCCGCCGAGGTTTAACGACTAAATTTTACTTTTACAGATAACTTGAGATTCTCAATCTCAACTCGAGATACTCAACTTGAGATACTCAATCGATTTATTAAGACTGATATAATATAAATAACAGTTGTATCACTGTAGCGACCCCTTAATATCAGGTAGAAAAATGATAGCATCCTTCGGTCTTTCTTGTTTTTTTTTATTTTTTTTTATTTTTATTTTTTTTTTTTTTCTGCATTTTAAGCTCAGTAGCAGCAGTGTTAATTATTAATGCAGACTTCCTCATGTAAGTATCAATTATTTAAAATGACCCTTTTAATGCAGTTCAAACTAAAAAGCAGAAAATTATTTTAGAGTCAAAATATCTTATCTGATAATACCCATCAGATGGTCATATAAAAGACATTTTAACTATAAATAGAAATTGGTGTTGGATGATAGATTTTGTTTTTAAAAGCGGAAGTGTTATGGATCCTTTTAAACGCGGATGAAATCGCATATCTTCCTTTATAAAATTGTATCGCAACAAATTTATATCGTTATCAGCCGGTCGGCCGCAATTCAGTGCGATGAATGTACTCATTACTGATCCCGATTCCCGGAGAGACGTAATTACGTTGACTATTTGCTATTCACATTACTTATGAACGCTATAACTCGCTATAGCTGTGATTGTACATTGTGCTGTAACTGGTTCTGTTTCAAATTACAAAGTCGTAGACGTAAACATATTATTGTAATGAGTATCGCCATACTTTCAATCAGAACAAGTTATATACCTCCGAGAATTTTCTTTCCCTCAAACAAATTATCCATACTAATATTATAAATGCTAAACAAACTGTGTCTTTCCTCTCTGTCTGTCTGATACGCTTTTATACCTAAACTTCTGAAACCTTTTTCATTGAATTTTGATATAGAGATAAATCATAATTGGAGAGTGATATATGTTATTCGCCGCAGAAATAAAATATGAAGAATGAAACTTAAACTTGAAAATAGAGGATGTAATTTTTTACGGGAAAGCAGTCAAGTTGGCGCATATTTAATAAGTGTGAATACTGGTGAAAGCTTTGACAATAATTAGGTTCCTCGAAGTAGTAATTCCACGTAGACGAAATCGCGAACACTAGCAAGTTAGCTACAAATTGGAATTGTGTATCTTATATTTTTTATAGTCAAATAAGTTCATTAGCTATTATTAAGTTTAATAATGAGGAAAGAAAAATCTCCGTTGATAACACATTATAAAAAAAAATCTTCATAAAAACATACCTATCCATAACCAAGCACAAATAGATTTGCCAATTTAATTTGCCTCCTCGAAATGGTTATTTTAAATACTGCAACTAACATGCATAAATAACATAGAAGCAAAGCTAAGTAAGTGCAGGTTAACTTGCAGCTATATAGGCAAAATATAGAGGTTGGTATCTGATTTGGATCCGCAAACAACTGGAATCAAAGATTGTCTCTCCAAGTCCTATTCAGTATTCTCGCAGCATCCCGTGCATGCTTCCCGGTTGCACAGCCAGCTCAGCACAGTTGATAAACATATTTATTTAATATATTACGACTGTCTTTTGTTCGTCCGTACATCATTAAATTTTCTTTTGAAGAAAAGTGTTTATTTTTTATATAATATAATGCGGTTTCTTCAAAAAAATATCATTATATTACTATGTGAAGCAAAAATTTTAGACCACTTTATAAAAAAATGCGCATACGGAGGAGTATGAAATTTGGCACACTTATAGTAATAATGTTTATAAAGTACATTAAGTCATTAAATAGAATATTACACCCTACCATGCATTTGACACATACATACATACACATTTATATTCACACATATATACTCTTTTGTTATAAGTCTGT
>DWOQ01000500.1:0-11295 GCA_018251115.1 Codatractus alcaeus
ATTGAGTTCAAACCCGCAAAGGGAATGTCGGGGAGTTAGTTTTTAGGGGAATTAATTATTGAAGTGAAGTAATTATTGTTTTGGCTGGTGACTTTAGACAATTTTGTCTAATGTACCACATACCTATTAAGGTAGGTGTTACGATTAAAGACAGTTGTTTTTAGCCTGTTTAAAGTAGTAAATTTTACTAATAGTCTTAATTAAAACACTTAATTCGACGCAGGAAAAGCAGCAGGAGTAGCTGGATGTTAATATTCGCGGGTAAGATTAGTGTATAAAAGCTCAAACTTTATTCTGAAATCATTTGTTTAAAATATAAATGTGGAATCAAGATGGTCCCAAATTATATGCCATTGGGATCTGAAATTCTATTACCAAAAATCGTTTTGCCGTCTGTTACGGAGATCGTCTGTAAATGAGTCCCTGAATATTCAATGGAGATTCACTTAAAAAGGTTAATATAAGGCAATTTGAATAGGCATATTCGATTTTTCATTTGAATCTATATTTTACTACCATTGAATTTCACACACCTTTTTTAACTTTGAAACATCGCGATGTGGATGTACTCTTAAACATCGTGATGTGGATGTACTCTTAAACATCGTGATGTGGAAAACATCAATCATCTTCAATGGTGAAGGAAAACAAAATAGTGAAAAAAACTGTTCAATAGGCAGAATTTCTAACTACTAACCTATTGGTAATATCAGCATCAACATAATAATGATTTACCTACCTACCTTAAACCACCAAAGTGACTTAAGAATTGTTAGATTTCACACTCTTTAGCGACCCAATCTGCCAGTCTCCTTATATTGCGCTGCTTTGCATGAAACTCTCCACAAGGGGAGGTTTCTTCACCTCGCTACTTTACTAACTAGTGCAAGCCTAAGCGTAGGAGTTTAATCGTTTTCAACGTCTATAGTAATATATAAGATACAATCTTAATTAACTAAGGAGAAGAACGAAGTATTCCACAGTGAAAGCGAAAAGGAATGAGGCAAACGGCCTAACACTGTACGATCCATTTAAAACCTTAAATTTCGTCCTTATCTCCTGCATCGCATTTCCCTATCTTCGCAATACTTTTCCGAAAACATTCCAATACTCTCGAAGAAGTTCAAAGTACACTTAACAATTCCTAACAAGATACCAACTTTATCCGTCCGTTTACACCAACTTTAATAACAATCGGCTCAGTATAATGATCCGAAAGCGGCCAAGTTCGATTCGGATTCGTTCATCAAGAGTTCTGTAACCGTCATTAAGATCGAGGAAAGGAATGTTAAATAAAAACATGGTTGTAGCGATAACGGCAACATATACAAGTACCTTTGGACGTGTTAACAATGTGTTACAATATCTACCTTCATGTTGGTAGCTTGGCGTAGAGTAGAAAGTGTTAGAGTCCTACTGATATGCTCTAGGCATGGAATCCTAAAAAGAAAACGAATTAAAGAAAAACTTACTAAATTTTTGACAAAATTTAAACTTATCCTACAAATTAAAACTATAAATAATAAATGCTCTAACTATAACTTTACTTTTGTTTAAAATCCCAAAAGACTCAAGAATCCCAACATAACTACGAAGAATCAGGACTTTAGATATATGCATTGTGTTGCCTGAGTGCAACTGTTCTGATTCTGCCAACTGTACGAGATAAAACTAGGAACCAATTCGTCTTCGTAAAGTATCACTTGCGAAGAGCTACTCGGTAAACATTGAACCGTTTCTTGTTGGATCAAAGAGGTTGCGAAACCGTATATGTTACTAACTTTCATGCTTTATTTTGAGTATAAATTTATGGACCTGAAGATAGTTTTTTTCACGCCTCATACAAAACGAAAAGCACTTCGCTGAATGTAATTATCAATGTGAATATGTTAAAGCAACCAATGTCAATTATATCACAGTAGTTGCTTAATAAAATATTTATACTTGTTTATTACTGTAGGACTGATGATTTCCATGTTGTAGGACGATTCCTAAAGCATACTGTATCATACGAAATATATCAGCAAAATTGGTAGACAAATTACGAACATATCAGAGAGAGCTTACATACAGACAAATATAAAACCCTCCTCTTTTTTAAATTGTTTAAAATATATACTTTGAAATTCAAACGAGTAATTCTTGTGTATATACATATATCCTCGTAAACTGACACACTGTGTTTGTGATTTTAATCCACATTTTGGCTCGTCCTTATTGACGGTCATACGGAACCCGCAAGACCAAGCCACTTGCTTGGCTTTTACCAGATTTTAAATTTATTTTTATTTGTCAGCTTTTTATCAGGTCGAAAAGGCCTACTATTCACAGTACTCAAGTCAATGGATACTGTCGACTGCTGTGGCAGCAAACTCAGTAATATTTTTAAAAAGTCAATGCAATAAATAACCTTCAAGAAGAAACGAAGAAAAGAATCTTCAAAGAACACAATATAAATACGAGTCTTCGAATCGCTACTTTCAGCTTTAAATTACATGTTAGTACAAACAATGGAATAACTACAACCAATTATAACAGAAATGAAATGTCGTTAATTCACAAACTACATTCGGGCACTTAATGCGTTTGTGCGCCCATTCTAACGGCAACAGTACGTGCCCCTTGTAAAAGGTTCGTGTGAGTATTTTTATTGTCGCTAGAGAATTACGTGCATATTCCTATTATATCGTACTCGTTAACATACTAGGTCACGAGGGACCCGAACGCGGATGAACTAGCCATTTGATATCGCACAGACGCCACGCGGACTCGCGGGTTCCAGATTCTATCCCCGGCTAGACAGACGTTTCAATAATTTGATATTTCTTTTAGAAGCTTATCTTGACTTTTTGCTGCTCGTGCAACTTTTTTATCTTTTAAAAATAATATAAGAAATTTCCCTTATAAGTGTTTCTCCTTCAAACCATCACAACACATACTTCGAACCACACAGATGCTGTTATAAGTTAGAAACAGGTGTGGAGTTGTTGCCTATATGACACCTAATTAACTCTATAAGAAGAACCCTAACGGAACGCTCAAATGAAACTTAGATACGTTTATTTAGCCAAATTCAACATTATTTCATATTTTTGAATTTATTTTAGATAGCGTAATAAAATTGGCCAGCCACCAGTATAATAAAATTAATACTTTATTCGTTTGAAGGCTTCATTATTTGTGGCAACGACTTCAATATTAATGTCGGCGTTTTAAGGATGTTGAATATCCAGTATAAAATTAAATTCAAACAACTAATCACTTAAATTTTGAATATCCGGAGAGCATAGATCACAGACCTGTTATTAGCTCTGAATATTGAGTTTCAACTATTTGTGGAAATATCTATATTGCTCCTTCCTGCACCTTTCAAATCATAGCTCATCCACGCTACACTGTTGCAATAAAACATAAATATGTATTCTGGTACCGCCGCAACACTCGAATCACGGAGAGCTCTACAACTTTTAAAATTGTAACTTTATTAAGTTACTTTAATTTGCACTTAACAATTTTCCTTATTTTTTTATCCCGCGTTATATAATGTTACTTAAAATAAAATGTACGAAAATACGAGGCCGCTACTTAGGATTAATGTTACGTTTATCTTGATTAGTGGTCATTTTACTAAATAAGCCAACGCTGTTGCCGGTAGCAAAAGATAAGTACGCTCGACTCGAGTATGTCATTAGTGGTGCCCGCGACTTCGCTAATTGGGCTACTTCTTCAACGGGAACGAGCTGTCTATAGAATTACATGTTATACTGTATATATGTTGTAATAGCTATTATGTATATGTATTTAAGGTAAGTATATGAAATTTTTTCATAATTAAACATTTATACACACTTGTATACAACTTAGGAGTAATTTAATAAATATAAAACTTACAAGATTTATAATTTGTTAAATGTAATGTTTTCATATTGTACTTAGTTAGACTTTTGTGGGTTTAATTTATAAACAACTTTGCAGGAAAACAATGCTATCCATCTTTAGCATCTGGTTATAGATAGTATACGGTTAATATACAGCAAATACTTGTAATATCCAATAAAATAATTTAATCACATACTTACTGTAAAGCATAAAATTAAACTCCAGTGTAAAAAAAATTTGCTATATAAATTTTTGGTTTAAATCTAAATATATTCAATATGTTATTATGAGATCTATCAATATCAGAAATTACATATCGCAGTCACAGTATATAAATTAACTTTACTGTAATAAAAATTAAAATAATTTTACTTCACTTAAAACAGCTAAATAAGGAAACATTGCTTTCTATTCAGTATTTTCTTAAAAACAAAATCTTTCGACTTGCCAATGTAACTTTAGATATTATTCTTCGATAAAAATATTGCACTTTTATATCGAAAGAAATGTATTTCTTTGATGAAATTTATGAAAAGCAATCAAAAAGTAAAATTATTCGACTGTCGATGTTATGGCAATTAAAGTGGAGCTGACTTTAAACTTTTCCATTTTATACCGCCCTCGAGGGTTGCATTGCAGTGGAAGTGACAAATTAATTTAATATGTTTGTATATCACAATGCGGCTTTCGGGGAAATTGGGAAATATGATCATTTTATGCCTGATAAGCGTGAATTACATTAAACTGTATAATGAGTGGGTAACCAATAATCAGCATAATCCAATTTATAAAATAATTTCTAGATTAAGGTTATTTTTAAATACCTTTTTAGATGTCATCCTATCAGCCATTTTGTATTGGATTAGCTTAGTAAGTAGTAGTCGTAAGGATCCGTATGAAGGAGTCGATTACTATAATTATTAAGCACATATTAAGGACTTCTAAAACCAATATCATTTATAATCTACATTTATATCATTTTTTTTTTTTATTTAAAAATATTGTACCAATTATTCTATTTTTTTTGCTTTCATCCTTGAAACATACAAAAACCATATATCATGTAACTTATTTTTAATTATTTATTAATGAATTATTACATTAATGAAGGTGGATAAATAAATAATATTAGTGAATACATAATAATATTAAAAAACGCAGAATAATCTCATAAAATAAGAACAATGACATCGTCCCAATTCCCGAAAATGCAATCGATTCGTGGCGACCGACGTGTGAATCCACTCGGAATCTCATTACAACTTCTCGAGGATGTTGATAGAATGACATTTCAACTACCTAACTTGTTTCTCACAATAAGTTATAACGTTACCCTCTTCATTTTACCTTTGCATTCTAAATAGCAATATCTGCTTTATTAGTTTCTGTGAGGTTTCTACGTAATAAAATATATGTCTAAAAACTTTTTATTACCATAATTGAAACTTACATACAAATCCTACAATATACCAACTATGTATATTTTGATATTTGTGTGTGCAGCATGAAAGTTAACATATAAGGTTTATTTTAAAAAACTTTCTTATCAATGAAATGTAACTTAATTATAAACAAAATACCTACTCTTTGATTTTTATTAAATGATTCTGCGAATACTTCTGGACAAAAATATTTTAATTCAAGCGAATAAAAATCTGCTAAAAGCGCATCACATACAAAATTCTAATGCGATGTAAAACGAAATAAAATGTCTCTATGAAATAAACAAATTCGTCCCAAACCCTACAATTGCCAACGAGGAATAAGACATGAATTCCCCCGGAATTTCATTAAGACGGGGCTATGCTACATTGATATCACGATTGAATTTTTTTCTATAAATTAAAATAGCAAATGAGCATGCAATTCAAGTGTTTCCTTCTTAAGTTTCAAAGAGAAATAAAAATTTGTTTGTATGATTCTCTTACTCAATTTAAAACTCGCTTTAGAAAATTGAATTTAAACAATAAGAAGTATTACTTTGTTCAACAGCATTAGTTTAAGAGTCAATGTAATTAAATTACTTAATAAGTTTAAAATCGTGAAAAAAAAATTTTCAAATACAATATTCTATTGTAAAAAGCCGTGTGGTACTTGCTATCAATTGTTATAAATATTTATTTGGATGAGCAGTGGCAGAGCAGCAGAAATTCGCATCAGCACTGTTCAGGAGTTGGAATACAAGATTTCATTCATTATATTGTCATCGGGACTGATGTTTCGAAATTAAGGTGGTAATCTTGAAGGTGGTAGAACTCGTTTAGTATCGGGGAAGTACCACCGCCACCCTCATAATCCTTCGTGAAGTAATTTTTGAGTTTCGGTTTGGAGAGATGTGGTTGTATGCTATACTTAATTACGAGGCGAACATCTTAGTCCTCAGGGTTAGCAACGCATCTGTGATCAAACTTAAATATTCGGGATGATTACTAATGTCCATGGGCGGCATTTACCACGTACCATCATTTGGACTGCGTGCTCGTTTGCTAACTTTATACGATAAAAAAAAATGTTACTTCTAGAAGTTGGTGAAAATTACGTTGTAAGATTCGTAAAGCGCGTATTAAAGCAGGATTTTTCCAAGTCCAAAGACTTCGTATGTTTATATATGCATTTGTGGCATCGTTACTCCCAATTTAATATGATGACAAATAGAACTTTTGGGCTGTTTAAATAATATCTGCTCATTTCTCAATTAGTGTAGAAGTTCATACCGAGTCATTACGTTTCTATGGATTTAATACTCAATGATTTACGCGATTATTAACTATCGCACAATAAAATATATTAGCAAGTATTTAGTTCGTAGTAAACTAGTTCGTTGTAAAATATATTTGAATTGTCCTAAAATGGAATAAAGTCCCAAAAACTACGGCGAATAAATTTATCTTCAAGGCGACTCACAAGGGTCGCAGGACCGGGTTATGAATTCGCTCGGAATTTCATTAGGAAATTTTAGGGCCCCAACGCTTTCGTCCTCGTAATAGACATTTTACTTTCATACCTGAATGGGTCGTTCCTAAACATTTTTTTAAATTGGCATTCGAATTTTTTTACATTCATTATTGGATTGTATTGGTCATCGGACTCTTCGAGTGAAAAGGGACCTTAAGTCCTATTCATTAGCCAAGTGCTGATTTATAAACTTAACACCTTCCCCAAATATGTTACTCATATTAATAGCATTGTGCAAATAAATTTCTTCCATAGTAACTGTGATTAATTACTAAGTTTTGGTATTAGGCAAAGGGTTTTTTAAAATTTATTTTACTTACAGTAAATCACTATTCTAAGCATGTTGAAACACCTTACGTCAGTCGCTATACTTACATTTTTACCAGCTGCTAGTATTTGTTCAGTTTGAGGAGTTGTATGCATATTCCCTGTATATTTGTGACTCAAGAACCAATGTCAATGAAATAAATATGAAAATCTTTAGAAGAAAATCTTTAGAAATCTTTTTCCTTTCCAACAAAAAAATCAGCTTACATGTCATCTTATAAACGCGATTTACATACAACACTCCAAGATGTACGAAGACAACTAATCGACACCTGACATGATCGACAAAGTCATTATCGACCATTTTTGTCCCACTGCTGGGCACAGGTCTCCTTTCAGAGTAAGAAGGATTTAGGCCATACTCCACCACGCTGCACAAGTGCAGATTGGTAGACTTCATATACCTTTGAGAACTTTTTCTAAGAACTCTTAGGCGTGTATTTTTCCTCACGATGTTCTCCTTCACCGCTAAGCAAGTAATAATTAATATCTAATACGCACATAATTTGGCAAAAGCAGAGGTGCGTGCCTGAGTTTTAAACCCAGGACTTCCCGATTGAGAGGCCGAACTTTAACCACTAGGCTATCACTGCTAATATCAAAGTCGATTCATTGTTAATATTCACGGATAAGGCTTGTATATAAAGCGAAATCGGTTTAAAACGCGGTAAAAAATCTAAAAAAAATAAGTTAAAAACCTCCTCATTTTACGTTGGTTGAAAATAACGTTTAACACTCAACAAATCACGTCATTCATAACCAGAAGTTACCAACGTCCTACTTAGCATACCTCAACAATCTTTCGCTCAAATGGAAATGAGAAACAAATGGAGCGCGTTTAATTTAATGTATGGTACGCCTCAAGAGAATGCCTATGAGAAGAAAAGGCTCTTCCCGTATTTTAACCGAATAAGTTATACTCTGCGATATGTATATCTAAATTCCGAATGACTGGCTTTAATCGGAATGCTATATTATATGTATACTAATACTATAAATGCGAAAGTAACTGTCTGTTGAGAGTTTCAGATTCTATCTCTACCAAACAAAAATTTAATTGATGAATTAAGATGTCAGTTCAGGGTCTGGGCGTTTGTGCCTCCGACCTTACGATATTCCTATCCTACAATCATTAACGACAATTCGAGTGTTGGTGTAGTTGAAAGTAGAAATCAACTTTTTTAATCATGACCAAGAAGCGCGCATAGCCCCGAGGCTTGTGTAGAGATCAACCGATCTACAAAGTTAAGCAAGATCGGGCGCGGTCAATAGGTGGATGGGTGACTGCTAGAGGCAAAATGTGTTTCCATGTTTCGGAGGGCACATTAAGCTGTCGATCCCGGTTGTTATCGCAGGATAGCAGTCGTCAAACCATGTCGGAGGCCTTATAAGCGGTTTGAAAAACATCTGACACGGGCTCAACCCTAACCCTCTCCACCAATCTGTATTGGAGCAGCGTTGCCAGCGTTGTGGGCACTTTGCCACAAGTAGTTTAGAATAGCGTCTTAAATTTGTGAGTATTATCATGATGTGTATTATCATATTGATTATCACGTTGATTATCACGTTTATTATCACGTTTATTGTCATGTTTATTCATCAACATTTATTTTATTTAATATTTCTACAATGACATTAAAAAAACTTACGTACCAATTTATTTATAGAAGTAAAATTAGCATACTGCCAATCTGATGGCAAGTAGCCACTGCCACCATGGATATTAGTATTCTTCAAATACGACTAAAAATCGAATTGATGTTCTATCTAAAGTCGGCAACATGTTATCAGTATATCCGAGGACTAAGTTGGAATGCCTCGCATAAACGTTTCTCACAAACCACGATATCGATGGAAAAAAGCATCGTCTGTTTTCCTTTGAAGTATTTTATATTCAAATAACAAACGTCGATTACATTCTTCACAGGTCAATTTTATGTATCAATACTTTCTTTTGGGGTATATTTATATTTCTATAACATTCCGATTTTACTTATACGGCACATTGTTATGGAAAAAAGGTAGAAAAATGATGCTATTTCATACGAAAGAAAATGTGAAGAAAATACACATTGTATTGTTTAATCTATGTATATTTCGCTCTCGCTCGACGTTGCCACAATTTATGCCCGTGACGTATAAAAATGTGGGTTTGAGTGATATTTAGGGACCCGAAATAGACTGATAGTCTCTAGGGAGCATTACGGGTCTATATAGAAGCAATGAATGAGATAACCATTGTTTTAAAAATGTAACTTTGAATCAATACAAAATAGATATGTACACTTTTTTATCGTCGTAGCTAACTGCAAACTAGCACGCAGTCCACCTGATGGTAAGTAAGACACTAAAACCTCGTCGTCGTTATTTCAAAGATTGGGGTACTAGAGTGACACATTTACGAAACATTCCAATTAGCCTTTCAGGGAAGCAAAGCTTCTGTAAACCCTTACGTAAGACTCCAATCTTAACTAGGAACGATTACAGAGGTCCATTGACATCAGTGGCGATTTACCACCAGAATACATGATCGTTTGTTTTGTCATTTAAAAAACCTATGGCGTAAATATGAAATTATTACGTAGATCTAGAAAAGATGTAACAAGGAGGCCTTCACGTGGCAGATAGATTTGAAGACAACTGTATCACGTGAATTGATGAATAATGAAGGATTCATGTTATTTGCACAATGCATACTTTGTATAAAATATGAACGAAATTACCGCTATTTATATTGTTAATTTGTTGAAGTTATACTTTATATTAAGCCTTATCATGATTATCATTTACCGTTCAGTATTCTGTATCTGGCCACAAATGTCCTTCTAAAATGAAATATTCAATTGTTTCACCTGACATTGGTAATTGAAGATACTGAATTTAAATTTAAGACTCAGTATTATCAAGGTCACCGTCGACACATCACTATTTTGCTAGATCTACGCTTCCTCGCGCAAATTTGATGAATACACTTCACGCTAAACTGGATAAATGTAGGTTGGTAGACCTCATACACCTTTAACTTTAAGCTAATTATGCTCACCTAAAGTTAGGTTGGTATATTGACTTGACCTTTAAATTGGGTAAGTTTTAATCGACTTCAGTACTTCTCGCACTTACGATACCGTACGAAATTCTCACGATTACCATTAAAACTTCTAGCGAATTAAGCCACAATTTAATATTCTATGCTTCAAACTAGAAACTCATTAAATTCATTTCGCAAAATGTATGATAATAATTTAGTAAGAAGAGTCTTCAATCAGTTACGACCAAATATTATTGAAGTTGGTCGTAAACGAATGAAGACTTCTAAAATGCACCTCCAGATTCTCATCTTCATTAAAGTACCTGTCTACAAGTGTACAAGTTTTTGAATTTGAATATATTTTTTATTATGTGACTTGATGTACTCATGGTAGTTTTATGTTTTTCCAGTATTTTGACCCGGTTGTGAGTATCGTGATCACGGAGAAATGGCGATGGCGGGGAGAAAGCGTTGACGGGCACTAGTGGTAGATTAATGTATGTACCGTACGTCTATAGTCCATTTCACCATGCTATGCCAAAACTGTAAGTGACAATGGCGGCCCACAATTGTTTCTGATTCAGTGACATGTAAGTGTAAATAGTTCGATGCGATATTTTCGTATTTATCGTATTGATATCATTCAAAAGAGTATTTTTCTCATATTTTCTATTGATCTTTAATAATTGTACCCTCTATAAGCAATACATTTTAAATCTAATATGTTTTATACAATTAACCAAAAATAATAATAATAGTTAGGTGCGATACTTTCGTATTTATCGTATGAATATAATTTATCGTATGAATATAATTTAAACTATACTTTTTAATTATTCTTCATTTTAGCCATGTGATGATCAGCTAGGCGGAGAAGCGTCGTAATCTGATACGCAAAGGGTTGTAGCTCGATCCTTTGCCGGGCGGAAACTTGAACGAAATATTGAAATTTCAATCCTTGGTCTTGTAAGGTAGTGCGGGTAGGTTGAAATTAAAGAGTTGGTTGCTGAGTAGATACTGTTTTAACAATCGATTGCAATGCATTTTATACATGAATTTATGCCAAAGATTAATAAGAACAAAGAATAAAAATGACAATGTACAGA
>DWOQ01000501.1:0-11292 GCA_018251115.1 Codatractus alcaeus
AGTAACTCCCTCTATTATTAAATTTTAGATAGTAATTTTTAATAATAGAGGGCGTTATTGAGCAATCAGCGAAGGTCTTAGGCATTTTTTTTTTTTTTTTACTTTATGTAATATGTGTAATCCAGTTTGACTATAAATTATTAAATTACATTATAAACTATTACTACTCCACTGCTTGGCACAGGTCTTATCTCAGAGTGAGAATAATTTAGGCCATAGTGTCCAAGCCATCGATCATAGCCATCCATCCATCCATAGCCATCCACCATAGAGTACAAATGCTGATTGGTAGGCTTCACATAAACTTGAGGTCAGTTAGTTAATGTTATCCTATCTTACGATTACTTCCTTCACCGTTATCGGATTAGCATGCCGGACCTCGTCACCTCGGACCTCGGACCGGTCAGTGCTCGGTATAACAGTGATAGCAACGTGAACAAATCTATTAACCTCTCCATAATTATGATTTTTTATCAACGTGATGTACCACTATCGACCTAGTTATGTCATACCGCTTTGAACCTGTATTGTCTTACAATTTATTGACAAGAGTTCCACAATAGTCGGTCACGTCGAGCGGCCGAATAAGGTTTAATTATAAATTACTAAGCTAAACACGTTAAAACGAGCGGCTTCAATCGTTACACCTACGGATACGTAAACAGATACGTATGTACGTCTTGGACAGCTGGCCAATATATTAATATTATACATTATTTCTTTAATTTAGATTTTTCACATGTGTATTTTTATAACCCAAGGGCTAATACGATTGAAATTAAAATGGTACCCTTTTGGAAGTAAAACCTTTCCAACAAAAAAAATCCAAAGCTGTTATAAACAACGTTAAGAAGTAAAAAAAACAGCAAACATAAACTAAATTGCGAACAGCCTCCTTTTTGAAGTCAATTAAATATTTAAAGAAAATATAAAAATATACATTTACATAAGAAATGTCCGTAGTAAATAAGGACATAAAAATAATATAATAATTAAAGTTTAGTATTATTCATTCATAAATATTTTTTATCGTTAAGATTAGCAAACGAGCATGCATTCCATCTGACTGTAAGTGGTAAATGCTACCCATGGACATTAGTAATCATGCCTAAGTACAATTAAATCATACCTAAGTTTGATCACAAATGCGTTGCTAATCCTGAGGACTAAGATGTTCGCTTCGTGTTTAAGTATAGCCGGCAATCACGCCTCTCTAAACCGAAACACAAAAATTGCTTCACGGAGGATTATGAGGGTGGTGGTGCTACCTTCCCAGTCGAACTAAACAAGTTCAAACACCTACTACTAGAATATAAAACAAATAAGTGGAGTGGTCATCTCTACGCAGTAGAGGTATGTCTTATCAAGGCCCAGTTTTCCTTGTCGATAACTTGGTTTATATACAGCATGCGGGAAGTCCCCGAATACGGACTCAAAGTACCTGTGAAAATGAGTCTTCAGTGAAGTGGGTTTTCACCATCTGTCATCGTTGTCATCTGAGGTAAAGGCCGAATAAGATGATTGTTTACAAAAACAATTATGTCGTAAACAATTCTATTAAGCGGTATAATCGGTATAGCTAGTTCTTTGTCGTTTATCACTGTACTGTGAATACTAACTTGCGTCTTCTGAGATCCCGTGGCTTCTGTTTTTTTTTTTGCTGACAACGATTTGACTGGTATACAGAATGCATTAAGTTTTGACCGCTACGAAAGTCGGCAGAGGAAACTTTAAACATTTTTATAATTTATTCTAAATGCATCTTGAATACATTTTATTTACTTACCAGTCACACATATTTATTTTGCAATCGGATGCAACATTTCACTCTGTAGATGGTTCATGTCGAGAAAATTGCCCCCATGATTTCATAGCTTCATTATTTAGATTATATTCATCACGCACAATTTCCGTAACCGTAAACAATTCAACACTATATATTCTTTACAAAAAATGACAAGACATATTGAGGTGACAGTTAAGAAAAGAAAATAGACATGATTTTCTTCTTTTTCTGTTAAAAACGCACAGGTTACTTCTTCTATATTCTTCTCCTATGTTCATGAATTCTGCACTGTAAACAAACGTAATGTAATAATATATGTAATAGTTTATAAAATAATAGCATCACTACGTACGTACATATAATATATGGCATATTAACGGGGTACGCATGGACATTTCTGGTTGTAACATTTATAGTTATACTCTTAAATGTTTATACTTGAGTTTCTTCTCCTTAAACCTTGTGAATTGGTGATAGATTTTTGTCGTTCAAAAAGAATTCTATGAAGAATCTATTTTATTTTAAAACATTTAATTAAAACAATTAATTGATTAATTAACAAAAGGTTCTGGTCAATAGGTATAGTTTGAATGTGATTTCTCCAGTTTTTATAATAGCCTACGAGCATTCAGTCCATCTTATCGTAAGTGGTGACTATCACCCATGGATATCTGTAATTAATCTCACATGGGAATGCGGTCCTGCCTAAAATCGACTAAATTGTTGCTTCTGAGGACTAAGTTGGAATGTCTTATATAAATGTCTCCCCTTTATCACACCCAATACAGTGGCAGTTGACGCTGCTGTTAAATGGATATAGGTGTAGGGTGGTGCCTGCAGAATCAAACCGCGAAAGGTTCTTGCGAAAACGAAATTTTTTGCAAGTTTTACTACATACAATTGAACTACCATCCGCTCCTAGTCAGTAAAGATCGCAGCTTAACGTCTAAAATGCTGTACCCAACATCCAGGCACAATAAATTGCGCTCTGTTTCCTTAATATCCTAATACAATTTTGGTAAACGCACCAAATTCAGGCAACCCGGCTTGCAAGTGCACGTGGTTCTGCCTTCCTTTTTCTGGATATCGCACTTAGGGTCGCTTTTAGCGAGCAGGTGGAAGACTGCCACCAGCAGCCCCGCGCCCAACACCAAGCCCGCCACCACCGGCACCCAGCTGTCGCGGCTGCTCATTAGCCACCGACCACCGAGCACGCTGTCTGGGGATTTATCACTCATGCTGCACGCTATAACTACCAAAGGCGTTGGAATTGGGGCGTAAGGAGTAGGATCCCGGAGAAGGAATCTGATTACTAAAGTGGTAATCTGGATAGCAGATCAGTTTCAATCAGAAACTAGACATGCAATGCTAAGCTAAATAAAGATAGGGACGCTGGGAGCGTGTGGTTTGAAACACCTCCAGCTCCACATTCGTTATTTTTAATTATTAATTTGTATTGATATATTTTATGAAAGAGACGTGTGATATAGAGGTTCTGTCTTCGTTACTTTTCCGAAACTCCCGAGTGGTAGATTCGAGATGAAGAAGAAAAAAAATACGTTCGAAAATAATTCTGTAAGGAGTGTATTTTATATTATATATTTTGTATGACCCGCTACAGCACACTTTGTCTACATTTAAGTAAAAGCATCATTTTAATTATTAATAATTTATATCGTAGCATACCAGAACTGCATTCCGCTCTCAGAAATAAAACACTAATTATACTAAAATGATATAAAATTCATAAATTGTTTCCAATGTCCATGTTTCTCATATTATGACGTTACTTTCAGTTTGATGTGTCCAATTCATCGATCATTGCGGCCCATGGCAAAGATAACGAAAATCGTAGTAACGAATACGTATGTACGTGTTATACTTTTTTCAACTAAATTTAGTATTTACTAAAACTCATTATTTTTAAAACTTAAATTGGGATATAATAAAGTACCTAAAGAGTGTCAACGTGGTCCTATATCAATCAGGAGGCCACCTCATCATCTGTCCAGGGTTAAGAACTGTTAAGAACTGTAACAAGCATACTACTACTAGACATACTAGTACTACAGTACTAGGCATGTACCTAAATTTGTAGTATGTACTATTAATAGTGACGTCTTTACTTTGCAAACCTAATAGAGCCACAAGTTTCAGCGAATAGTTTGAGATGTGAAAATTTATTAAATAATGTACGATTTGTCATTAATATTTTATTTTAATAAAATTGTGTTGTGAATATTTGCAGATTTTTACTTAGAAAGTCGCGTTTGGCAACCGTGGTCGAGGTGGGCTAGGCCTAGGCTCGTCTCGTCCTAAGACAATATTGACTTTATGATAAACTTTATGAAAACAACCGAAAAAATAAACATCATTTATTTAAACATACTTTTTATTATTATTTATTCTACGTTTAATTTATTCTACTTTTAGTTTACTTTGAAATGACTTTAGAGCCTCATTTAAAGTAGTTTACTATAGGACCTCGATTTCATTTTTGCCCAAGGCACTTGGTTATATAGCTACGCCACCGGTTACAAAGTTCCTAAATGCAAGAATATCACATAAATTATAACTAAGTAACGGGACCCATTTGATTTTTATTCTTTATCCCTGTTTCCGGGTTCCTTGACCGTCTGCCTTCGCTAGTGGGAGGGAAGGTTACGGACCCAGCGAAGTGCCGGAGTCCTGACCGTCTGCCTCTTATAAAATTGGGATTGCGGCTGACCCAAGGTCACCTCCTATGAGGTACGGACCTCGACTATATAATCCAAGTGTAAGCTTACTATGTTCAAAGACGTTCTGGACTGAACTGTTCTGTAAACTTTAGTAACAGCTAGCACGTATATGTAGGTGGTACTTTGAATACTTTGATGTGTTTGGCGTTAATTATGTGTAATATTATCATTGGATGTAGGCAATGAATTCAAATAGTCATCTTACGTCATTTGCTTAGATTTTTTTGTAGTCGTGTTGATATTATATTTATAAATTTAAATTATCAGATGTCTATGATTCATCGTATGCTAATAAGAATTACAATGTGATAAAGAATCCGGTTTCGTTCTATGACACTATTAAGTGCCTACTATAGAAGTGTTTTAACTATATTTCTTGACAGCCTTAACAATGTTATAAAATACTTAAAGTAGCAAAACATATGAGGGTATTTGTGTATAACCCGTATATCATAACATCATGAAGTAGAATAAAACATAAAACGAATAATAAATACTAGGATACATAATTAGGTAGGTGTAAGTGCTTTCTTCTAAAAGCAAAATTAAAGCCGGTAAGTAGATACGCAATTAAAAACGCAATTTTACTGTGGCGAAACCAAGCGTTTTTTAGTTTATAATTTTCTTACTTACAATATACAAGCAATGAAATCGTGCGCTGATTTTTACATGTTATATACGGAACACGTTAGTAACATGTTTATTCATTTCTGTTTCAATTGATTATCATCCAGGATACAATGACGATACTTGCATATAACAAAGTGAACAACTTTGACAATCAGGTTACCTGTCTTTCAAAGCAAGCGCCAGACAATAACTATTCTAAATAGTGTCAAAGTTCAACCATTGTATTTTCAATTGCATAGATACACGGGGCACATGTATTGGTGGCATTACAGTTAAACAGAGATATTTTAAACAGGCTAATGACCTTTGCTGAGTTTCGATGCTATTGACTAATTAAAAACACATAAGTTTCTTCAACAAGGACGTAGGAATTACGTAATATAGACATATGTTGATAAAATATTTTTATTTATTAAAGAAGTAGAATTTTCTCTATTAATTGTTTCTTATTGTCAAATACAATGTATATGCTATTGTCAGATACAATTTTTATGCGATCCAAGATAGCAAATGCAATATGCATCTCCAGGAAACTGACTTGAAGACGTAGTAATTCAACCGGCATAAATGTACCAACTGAATGCTAAATAGCAAATCGTTATTCTTCATACACGCTATCGCAGAATAAATGTGAGTTAGAATTTCATATGAACTTATGAACGTTTGGCGATTAAGTGAGGTAGCTTTTAGTCTCTTTTTACACTTCTACGGGACAGCTGTTTGGCTCAGTTCTTTTATTTATAGCTCAGTTTTTAATAATATCAAGTATAGCGCGGTGAAACAATATCATTAGCTTTATACTCTTTATTTTTATTATTATCAAATAAACCTTTTATAAATACGAAACTAATTTAAAGCTAATTGATTTGGACGTGTTTTCACTGACCTCAGATATTAGTGTCATTCAATTATCTCTGTTTGAACCTTGACCATAGATATGTGGCCACTTTACATTACACTCAAACTAGTTTTGGTTACACTTATGTGGAGTGTCCTGATTTCTCTTCAAGTAAAAAAATGTATTGCCGGTAGATATATTGCTTATTAAAGCCATCCGTCAACTTCTAACAGATCACTGTCCGAGAAAGTAAGCATAACACAAACCTCTTTTCTTTACAATAATTTACTATCAATAGAAATCAGATTAGTCTTTCCCATACCACTATGATATATTATTATTTATCAGGAATTGTGTCCGACCGAAATTAAGTTTTCAGCAGCAACTGAAATCGAATCTTTAACCTCGGTCTTGGTTTGGGACGAAGCCGAAACTTATTCGGAAAATGTAGCATATTTTGGTGTATAAGAGATGAAAAAGATCTCTTACATTTTTTTTTATCATATAAAGGTATCGACGAGCATACAGTCCACCTATGGTAAGTGGTCAATGCCGCCTACAGACATTAGTAATCATCCATATGTACAAATAAATCATATTTAAATTTGATCACAGATGCGTTGCTACCCCTAAGGACTAAGATGTTAGCCTCGTATTTAAGTATAGCCGGCAACCACGCTTCTCTAAACCGAAACACAAAGATAGCTTTATGGAGGATTATGAGGGTGGCGGTGGTGCCTCCCTGGTCAAACTAACCAAGTTCTACCACCTGGCACACCTTAAATACGAAAATGTAGTATAAATTTAGACATATACCAATATTTTTAGCGACGAGAAAATCTTATAACCTTAACTTAACGTGACGTCGTCGGTCGACGAACTTTGCTGGCGACCATGAGCCCACAACGTTACTCAAAATTGCCTGAACCATACGCGACAATGCATGAACACTGACTTCGGTACACCGAAACTGTAAACGAAACTGGTTAAAACCGACTGATAGTCAGTCTCTAATTATAAGCATCATAATTAAAGCTTCCTTTGTTATATGTCGTTTATGTAGGTACTATATGAGATGATACAGTAGTCTAATAAAATGAAATTCGATTCCCCAAACGAGAGGGTTAGGTTAGGAGCCTATTCCTGGCACTGATATCTATTTCTACCAAAGGCGAAAAAACATTGCTAAGAATCATTCCTGAGAAATGAGAATAATTCATACCTGGGAGTTCTCGCTATCGCCACATCGCTAAAATTACTACAGTTTCAAAAATCACTTATAAATGCTTAGGTACTCGTATATAAAGTATATAAGAGAAACTTATATGCTGATATTAAGGGACGATATCTTGTTCTGTTTTACCTACGTGCCGCATAATTAAAATGTTTCTATGTCATTGATAACGAGGGAATTGATAAAAACTAAAATTATGATGCTGGTTGATACAGTTATAAAATTCCAAGTAACTACTTATTTTACATGCATAATCTACTCAATTCAAATCTTATCTTAATTCACAATAATGCCATAATTACAGTGTTCAATAACCCAACCCGGAAGTTTTATAATTCTTTGTTAACCGACTCAAAAAACACGAGGTTCTCAGTTCAAGCGGTTTTTATGTGTGTTCCTTAAAATTTTTAATGGGTGAACCGAATATGATCATTAATTTACATTTATATCACTCATTTTAAGGTATGCTAGCACTATTCGCACCTCTACTACAATAGTACCACCTGGAACACCCATTACAGCGGCGGCATTATATTAGAATAAAGCTTTAGAAAGGTCTAATAAATTTTGGTCTTATGTGCGTAGTACGGTCACTCATATGAATCGTACGGACTAAATCTTCGCGCTCGAGACCGACTCTAGCTCTTAGTTTAAGGTTTACCAATTTTTCGTAAATATTACAATACAATTTATTTACAAATAACCATTGGCTGAAGAGCTCGCGTAACACCTATTGAACATCAATGCAATTTGCCGATAGGATATAAAAAGAACGTTCTGGTTCCAGTGTTTTACTGATCGACCAACAAAGTATTCACCAATAAATCATCGAATCATTTCACTCTCCATAAAAAAATGACAATTACGCTTCAACAAGTCCGCTAGCATCATTATTTTGCGTGACTGCTTTGACCTAGATTTTGAACTAATCTTGAGCATTTTTAACGTTTTATTCACGTTCGACAAGGTTGGCAATAGCATACAACGTTCTCCTTTCACGTACTTAGTGTAGCGATACGCGTTTCGCGTTGAGTTATGACTGACAACACGGTAATAATAACAAGGCAGCAATGTGCCGTTGATAATTATCGAACAGCAATGTGGGTAGTGGGACGTTGAGTGTACGCGGTATTGCGCCAGCGTAGCCGGTGGCCAATTATCTGGGCTTCATCTATGAGACGCAATCGAGTGGTGTCAGTAACCGAATGGTAATCTGATAGGATAAATTGCAGTCGAATCAATACCCTGTTGCGTTCGAGCTACGTTCAGGTCACTCTCACCTTATTTACATAATTTACGTTGAATTATACTTTCTATGTGTATGCAACATATAGGTTTACTTATGACCACTTTATTGTTTCAGATTTGCAGCTCGCGGCGGAACTCGGAAAAACACTCTTAGAGAGGAATAAGGAGTTAGAGACCGCTCTACGTCAACATCAAAATGTCATCGAAGATCAAGCGCAAGAAATAGAAGTAAGCCGAATTATAAATTATAATTGCTTATAAACTTAAAAAATAATATGTAGCTAATGTACAGGTACAGATTATTTATTAAATTGCGAAACTCAAAATCACAAAAACAAAACCAGTTTAATATTAAACTTATTTAAATCTATTAAGCTTATCGTATTTGCAAAATGGGTGTCTATTTAAGGAGAATAACTGAATAGTAGAAAATCTTCTAAATTAATATAAACACTGTACCCATAAAGATAATAACATAATTTTAGCCGGACTCCAAACTCAGTCTCAGTGTAAAATGTGCATATTTATGTAACCATCTATGTATTTACAAAACTTTAAAGTCATTTGCTTATCTCTTATTTCCAGTATCTTACAAAACAAACTGTTGCTTTGCGCGAAGTGAACGACTCAAGACTGAGAATATATGAACAACTCGAGGTGAGCATCCAAGATTTGGAGCGGGCGAATCACCGACTAGCAGTCGACCATGCCGCCGACAAGAAACACATTAAATCGTGAGTATACTATGACATTGTGATCGTGACATTCAATTACATAACACCAACCATCTAATGTTCCTCTAAAATGTTATCTTGTTTCACTTCCTACTTTCATGTAAAATTAATCACACATTACACTTTTGAGCATAATTTCGAAATGCCAAATCTGATTAAATATCCAATGTTTAAAGATGACTTTGTTTAAATTTCAGCCTGTGCTCAAACATCGAGACACTGGAAGCAAAATGCGAAGAACTTCAAAAGATTGTGGACGACCTGAACGCACAGATCGAGATTGTTAGGCGAAGAGCGGAAAGAAAAACGGAGAATAACGATAAACCCAAAGAACAAAAAGCTGCCGAACCACAAACTCCTAACTGCAAGAAAGATACAAACAGTACACCACTGAAGTCGATAGCACCTCTCCCAGAACTGACTAAAGAGGATGAGGATTTGCTCAGGCTGAGTGATGAACTGAGAGAGAATAAAGTCGCATTCGCTCAAGAACAAAGAAGGGTTACGGAGCTTGAAGAACAGCTGGCGTCAATGGTACAAGAGAACAACAGGCTGCAGGAACAGCTGAGGAACTGGCATCAAAGAGATGATGAACCCAAGTCCATGCATGAAGAATTCTCTATACTTGAGGAAGTCAGGTACGGCTATTTAAAAGATAATTTAATAAAATTGAAATATATCCAACATCAATTGAACCAGCGATTTAATTATATACCATTATTTATTTGCAATCAAATGTATTTTATTACTTTTAGGTTTTCCTGGGATAGCCATATATTTTAGTAATTTCTTAATGATTTATATTTACTTCTAGACAAGGGCAGCTTTGCATCAGATGCTTGCGAGGCATGGAACGTGATGACATGTCTTCAATTCTTGACGGCGACGATGACGACCGCAGCGCCATGAGTTCTCTGATCCTCACCCCCTCTGGCCAACAAAGTCCCAAAGAAGACCATGTCACCAGCAAACTTGTCAAATTCGACGTAAGCAATATTTCTCTTATATGCATGAATTCACACTTCAGTACCTCATAGTAAAAATTATCATACCGCTTAATTTTCCATAAAAATTGTGTTCACTAACAGTAGTTATCTATAGAAATTCTAATACTTCTTGTTTCTGCAATGTTATAAATAACACTATTAACTCACATTTGCTCATCAATTTGCAAAAGTAACACTAACTATATCTTACTAATATTTTACATATATTATACGTTCTATATTTAATTGAAATTCACAAACAGCAGCACGATTATAAAGAAAATGCACGGAATATAAAAAGTTCGCATTATTGAGATGTTTATTTGCAAAAATTTTTTCGCAAACGTATCCTACTATAGGTACCTTATAAACCTATGCTTTGGTTTCCTTCTTCCCTTAAATCTCATGCGACTGTTTCAATCGTTTCTAGGCGGCAAAGCTTTTCCAACTACCCCTGATGTTGTTGATCACGCTTTGCATATGCATTATGAAGCGCATTTGCAGTAGTTTTCTTTGGATATATCGCATGTAGTCGAAGGTACGTCCATTACTGTCACGTTATTAGATTAAGCGCGGAGTGCACGCTAATCTAAATCATTGGTGACGGTCATCCATTTAGCCCGTGAAATCTGGACGATGTGTCGTTAATACCTGGCATTTACTGAATTCCAAACAACTCAACCTCTAAAATGTACTAATAGTTCACGTCGTACTAATTGTAAAATTGTTAATAATGTCCTATATTTGTTTTGTGTTCGTTAGATTGCTTATACAAATATGTATTGTCTAATTATATCTAACAGTGTATTTCTGGAGTAATGGGTGTATTTAAGACTAATAGTGTTTATATACTATCAAAACATCAGTTTATATACATCAGGTTCTTTAAGCAGTAGGTATGGTTTTCTTACTTTCTCATATAACTCACTGAAAAAACTTATTTGCTCATTACTGATTTGTAATATTCATTAGCTCAACTTTGGTATATTATATCATTCCACGATTATAACAAAACACTTCATTCTTAAGTCATCTTATTTCGAGTATTACGATAACAAATCAATCATTATTATTTAGGTATTAAAATAAACCTATTAA
>DWOQ01000502.1:0-11292 GCA_018251115.1 Codatractus alcaeus
GTGGCCACATATATTAGTTACACATTAGTTGCACATTAGAGAGTGCACATTTTAATTAAGTAGTTCTTCATTATAAATAGGTCCCATAAAAAGAAGGTACTAAGTAAAACAACGGATCAGTTGTAATATCGTATATTTGTTGCTATACAATACAGCGCACAGCAGCATACATATGTACATAATAATATAAACATTGTATAATATATTATATTCATACAAACGACTACTAATATTATAAATGAAAATTATTCAAGTCAGGTACTTGCACTAGTATTGCCGGAGGAGAGCCCACAGAGTGCACAGGGCACGCCCCGTGTGCAGGTACACAGTACTTACAGTACGTGACACACGTTATTGATTTATTATGAGGTGTTCTTATAATATTATATTACATTATTAGTTCAGGTCAGTGTATAATGTGACTATAGCATCGATAGAGCAACAGCAACGGCAAAGAGAATACTTTGAATAATTTAATTGTTGAATCAAAACACTGTAAATTATCTAAAATTTTCATTTTTCGCGATACATTTTAAATATAAAATAATGAGACCAATCGGTCTCCTTTAACCAAGAAGCATTACTAGGCATCAAAATATCGAAGAACGATAACAATAATAAATGATTATTTTATTTCAATTCGCCCTTTTTTCTGCAGGAAACTCGGGTAGTAATAAAATCTTTAGTACAAAACGATTCATATTTAAAATTAAATGGAGCGATGGGTTACGCTAAGAGACTACACGAATTAAAATGCGACGATTCAATACAAATAAAAAGAACAACAGCCCCGACCCCCGAAAGCGGCGAACGGGCGAACAGAAGGCGAAGGTCACTTGACCCGCTGCAGCAGCAGGTCGATCTGCTCGTCGACGCGCGGGCTGGTCCCGCGGTAGGCCTGCGGCTCGGGCCCCACCATGGCGATGAGTTGCGGCACGTCGGGCGAGTGCGCGGCCAGGCGGGCCAGCGCGGCCAGCGCGCGCCAGGCGTGCGGCTCGGCCGGCGCGCCGCCCAGCAGCTGCAGCGCCGCCATGCACAGCTCCACGCACACCTCGTCGAACACCTGCGCCGCGGGCCCGCGTGTACGGTTACATTCAACGTCATATCGATTACGTTCCTATCTCGGGGAGACGAATCCTTCACGAGAAGCGATTCATTTAACGAAACGACCTAATATTTTTCATCTGTGAAAATGTAGAACGTGTTTTCTTTCAACGGTTCTTTTATCGATTTAATATCGTGTCCCCGTCTCGTTAATGAATCGATGGATAAATATATTATTCGAACGGATCACAAAATTCTACTTTCCCACGACTTAACGAGGTCTCATTTTGTATGCTTTTAGCACATTGTAGCAATAATCTATACTATTATAAAATGATACTAATATACAATAGTAAAGCTGAGGAAGTTGATCTTTTCTATGTTTGAACGCTCTAACCTATACAAGTAATAATCATATTTAAAAAAATCCCTTTAAATTAAACGGTCCGTTTATTTGAATTATTTGCATAAAAAATCAATAGTCCAGAACCGAAAATCTAGGTATACATATTTATAGTATACATCATCATAAATACAGAAAGTTGATAAAAATACATTTTAGATATTTTACTCAGAAGGGTTGGACGCATATAAAACTGCAAGGGTAGCTTGTAATACATACAATATACATGCATTTAAAATTAGATACTGAACCTACAATGTATCACACTATTTGTATTTCACAGGAGGTGCCCTTGGATCACCCGCAATCCCAATTTTATAAGAAACTGGCGGCTAGGACCCCGACACTTCGCTGGGTCCGTAACCTTCCCTCCCACTAGCGGCGGAAGGCGGACGGTCAAGGAACCCGGAAACGGGGACCAAAACAATCCCTCCCTTCCCCATCATGGTCTTCTATCCCCCCAGGCTTGAACCCCGTTAGGAGCTCGCCTCAAAAACTTGATAAAGCTGTCAAGGCCACTGTGGCCAACAACAAAATTGGAAAAAAAAAGGAAGTTGGAAATACTAATACTACACTGTTAGGATAGATGTATAGATCTTTATCTATCTATCTATAGAGAAGGATGCATACCAAGATTGCAGTTTTGAAAAATCGCGGTGTTCAAAAAACTGAATATTTATAATTTTCCTCTTATAACTTTAATAGAAAATCGAAAAATTTATTTTATAATTTTTTTAAGTATATAATTACTAGTTTCAGTGCAACCCTTACTCTATAAATATAATATAACTGGGTATCTCCCAGCACTTGAAACATTGGTCATTTTTCAAAACAAAATCACAGTTGTAGTTGTCTTCCGGGCAAAATATCGGCTAAAATACTCATTCTAAATTATGGTGTAGGTACTCATTACGTCTCAAAATTCAGTTCAGTGCAAGTTATGGTGACCTAAAGCGACTTTTATATCTATGGCTTATTAATGAAATTGGAGCAGAAAACGAACATTAAACCCACCTGAATCACAAGTACGCCTTTGAATTTATGTAGTCCAAGGAGCAAAAATATTTAAGCATCAAGAAATGGTTTTATATTTTAAGATTTTTTTCAATATATAGTAACAATTACAGATTTGTAAATGAGCCGTTGAATAAGAGATATCCAGTTTACTCCTACAACCATTGCATATTGGAGTGTAGAATTGGAATCATTATCCAGCTGTGTGGATGTGTGCCCCATTTCTATAAGCCTATGGGTAAGTTTTAAGTGTGATGAAAATAGTTTGCAAACAATCTATTATAATTCCAGGATTTCTTACGGAAAATCCAGATTCGAAAGCCTTATATGTTATTGATTTTTCTGTAGTGTCTATCAATTCATAATTCGCTTCCTGGCAACTTTGATGCAACCATATCAGATGTCACATTTTTTTACATTTGGCCAGAATAGCGGCCAGCCTAATCCATCTGATTCTGATATATCACATATTTAACAAGGAAGTTGATGATAAAAACTTACAGGGGACTTAATTTGATTCAACATAAATTGTTGTAAACAGGCAGTGAACGTGTTTGTACTATCAATGAACTGCAATGTGTTCTCAAATATAAAAAAGAAATCATGTCACTTACTATTCCCGATTATATTCTAAGAAGATTTCCGCATTCTAAGAAGCTTCCAAAATCAACACGAGATTGTGGCTGTCTAAGTAATTGTGAAACAGATATATATCACAAAGAAAGCGAAGTTTTTGCATTTGAAAAATCTGTAGGAAGACTTCAGATGGGAATAACGAAATTCCCAAAAATCAGAGTTGTCCGAGACATTATATTTGACTTGAACGACATTTTACGTGAGTGTTTAAAGCGTACGTCATATTTTTTCATTGCATTAAAACTAAATCTTATTAACATGTTTTTCATACTTTTTGTATTTTAGTGAGAAGTGGAGGAGTCGTCAACCTTTTCATCGGAACTTCTATAATTTCAATGATGGAACTTATAATGATGTTGATAAGATTGTTTATTAAAATTGTAATAGAGCTATTTAGACATACAAATTTAGTTCCCTGCTAATACTTATATTATCCATGGATGTAAAAAATACGAGAAATAATTAATAAAAATATTTATTTCATTTTTACTTAATAAACATTAATATTATCTTATATTAAATTCTCTATTCTTGATGATTTGAACATGATGCCTGTAAAACAATAAATATATTTTACTAATCACTCTTCGAAATTATTACTACATAAAAAGTACATAAAATGATTTTAGTAATTTCATAACAAGTTGCGTACATTTTAAGATTCACCTACGGCAACTTAATCCGTCGAATCATCACTGTGTGTTTACCATTGTATTAACACCTTCACATGTTTGAGATTTACACGTTAAATGCTCATCACTTTCGTCAATAATGTCTGAAATATAAAACAATATTTAGTACCAAGTTATTTTTAAAAATAGTTTCCTGTATAATAAACATTTTACCTGCACATTTTGTACTATTTATTTTAGAATCCAGGAATACCCCTCAATGTCTGATAGACTATCTCGACATTGCGTCATTAGTACCGATAAAGCTATCTGAAAGTAATTACATTAATTACCCATCGAATATTATAATTATATGCTAAGTGTAGTAATTCATTATCTTTGACCAAGAGCTAAAATACCAATTAGATACTACTCTGGATTAAAGGAAAAACAAAATTCAATAAAGAGTTGGCAAGACGACAGCATCCTTTATGAGCTAAAACTTGCAACAATGAGGCATCCCCAAGTGCCACGCGAAACTAATCGCCAACATTACCAAATCACCATTTCGATCAACCCGACATATTTCGACTGCATTCAATGATCTGTGACAAATGTAAGATTAGATACAAAGAAATAAGAAGCATTATGCAAACTGTAACCAGAAACATTTTGAAACATTACTCGTTGATAAGTAGCTGTCGGCACGGATCTTGGTAATAGACGTGAACACTTTTATTATGTAAAGAAAGACGCAGACACGTTATGTATGATAAAAAATAAGGATGTGTGCTAGCTCCGTTACAACATGCGTCAATCTAAAACGCTATTAGAAAAATAGACAATACATTGGTGATAATAATATAATATATAATATATAATATATAAGTAATATATTCTTATATTTTGCAAGTAATTAAAATTATAACTTGTATCTAACATTACGGCGGTATTTCCACATTTTATTATGTAAAGAGGGTACTCAGGATACGTTTTATTTATTACTATTATTTCGACCAATTTACATAAAGCGTGGTCACGGCGGGACTGAGACAACCTTTGACAGGCACTCGTAGATTAGCCTATCTACCATAGTACCTATTGCTCTATGGAGAGTACTCTGTTACATAATAAAAAGTAATAAATTGTTTACATATAATAAGGGTTTAGGGCGTTTTTGTGAAATTATTAATACAATATTACTTACAATATTATAATACAAATACAAAGAGAGGGTTGACGTGATCAGTAAACGAGTTACTCTGAATGAAAAGTCAATTTTAAAAATGGATGGGTGCGTTCTGCATTTAAAGTAATTACATCGTACTTTAAAAACAACTGGGAGACGGGTTATTGAACTACTTTCGTAATAGCATTATCAGGCGCACAACTTGCCTTCGTCTTTTTATTTATTATATACCCTGGTTGTTATATATCGCGACACCAAGTTCACCGACGTACGATGAAAAGCAAGCGACAGCGAGCGACTTGATCTTATAAACCATCTCAGCATAAAACAGCACACGGTGCATGTCGCAGGAGATTTCGATTCTCGCCCGTCATAAATAATTCACCCCCACCAATCAAACCTAAAAAACATCCTACGTAACAAGGGTAAATAGTAAAAACTCAAGATCCGTGCCGGAATTTATATTTCTATTGAAACATCTGACGCCCATGCAAGCCGCTCCAATCAAAGAAAAAATCCAAATTCGTACATACACAAGAACACTTACCCACTGATCGAAACTATTTTGACACATCCTCAATTGATCGTCTAATAGAGGTATAAGCTTCTTTAAACTCGATGCAGTTAAAACAACATTCCTCTTCAGAAAACACTTCTTGGTCAATCACAACATAGATAATATACAGTGTGTGAAAAATGAATGTTAATATTACAAATAAACTTCAGCTGAACAATGCATATGAACATGCCAATGGATTTTTACAGATATTTATCTCAATTGTAGTTATAAAAATAATGTGACGCGTGTGATTGTGTAACAATGAAAAATTACGATTTTCTTGAGATGTAAACAACTTCGTCGCTTCAACTCCTAACGATTTTCATTCAAAAGCGTATAGTTCCTAATTAAGGAATATAATAGGAAATTACATGACCCACAAAAAACCTTGTCCCAAAACCTGTTTACAACTTCAACTGTCAGATAAATTATTAGCGTCAGACCAAAAATTGATACTTTTACCCATTTGCAAAACATGCAGATTCCCGTTTTGGCGACGACACTTCTTCGATAAAACGTTAACAATAAGAAAACCGAATTAGAACGTCGTTCTTCTAATTAGACAGCTAAATACAAATATTAATAGTAGCATTTTTTTTTAATTGAAACTGTAAAATCGATACAATACGTTCCGATGTAAACAGGATTTATGAGGAAACTAAAATTTCAAAGAACATTCCATCGTGATGTTTACTAATCATATTTTGCCCAGGAAACTGATGACAAACATTAAAAGTATCCAAAGCATATGGATTATTGAAATTTTATATAAATGTTCAATAATATGTATACCTACTTGACTCGTTTATTTCCAGCATTAAATTGCACAAGAAATCATTTCTTAACAGACAGATTTAGAAGTTTTCATGACCCCTACAAATTCGTAATAATATTTTTCACTGACTTTAATAAGAAATCTGGCGAAGTCTGTATTATGTTTTCGACAATATAAGACATTGAGACTGCCATTCAGATATCCTATTAACAGCCAGGAAACAAAACACAAAATCATTGCTCCCAGTGAAAATGTAAGAAACACTTACGTTAACGACTTTGTACAACTTTGTTCGATAATATACCTTACTTGATGTCCAGTACTGAACGACTATATACCAACCATCAATCTGTGTACCAACTTAATGATGTGAAAGTACTCTTGTACCCTAACTATCCAATTTAATCCACCCCCTTACAACACGGGATCAATATAAACCACAACGAGGTATTTCTGACATTTCTAAAATTTCCTTTATTTAACTAAATGGTGTACAGCAAACATTAAGACTTACGGCTACACTAAAATACAATCACTTGTCATTGAATCATGTCAAACATAACCGAAGATTGAAGATACGTCAGCGGCGGATGCAATAAAGACGACGATGGAAAGCACGTTTTCGAACGAACAGACCCAACTTCAATACCACATTCCTGAAAATACAGAAACAATATTTATTTAATATTCCTTCGACAGCGATTTGTGAACCTGCGACAGAGAAGTTTAATACATGTAATATTGTGCATTTGATATTGTTGTCTTAGGATCGCTCATTACGTTACAGAAGGACAAATTCCAGCCAGTTGCTGGTTTACTTTTGACACCGCTCAAGAAGATCGAGCAACCGACTATAATCCGCCTTTAGACTGTACCGCCCGTGCACAATTTCACCCGAAAGCAAAATCACAAGCAAGAATTTCATAAAATTTTTACAACACTAAAAATACAGAACCAAAGAAAGTCGTGTATGGCAATACATATATCAAAATGACACATAAAAGCAACCGAATTTCACACGACGTAGAAAAGTTTGAAAGCTAAATTATCAAAACCAAATGTTGATGCCAAGTTGTACTGTGTTACGTCACAAAGCGTAATGTACAATTTCGGTGACTAACAGATATCATAGTTATAATGGTTTCTCAACATGATGCTCATGACACTATGATTTTTTGGGTCAATCGTTCAGAAGAAATATGTAAATTATATGTGATAAGATAGTAACTGATAAGAAACTTTGTTATTTAACTAAGAGACAGGAAAAAACATACAAACAGTCGCACTTATACGGTTACGGACTTACCTCAGGTCCACTTAAAAGAAACGGACATCTATAGTCCTGCCGTCAATACGAGTCCTGTCAAACATTTCTGAGAAAATTGTTAAGGAAATATTGTTTTTGAAAATTTTCCAATCATAAATAATTATAACGAAAAGTAATTTTTTAGCCCCTTCTATATATTGAATAACCTATCTACAATGAAACCTGGTTAAGCGGGACCTGGATAAGTGAGAAACCTCTATAATTACAACGAGGTCCCGGCACTTTGTAATCAAATGTTAATCTTACCAGGTTGGGACAGATTTCAACACATTTGTTTACAAAGAAGTGTACAACTATTTCTTTCGCAACTATTTCTTTCCTTTATTTGTAGTACTATTTCAGGTTTCCACCTACACACTCTGTAAATGGGACAACTATAATATTAAACCTATCTAATTTAAAACTGGATAAATGCAAAACCTTAAATGGTACAAATACCTTGGTCCCTTGTTATCCCAATTAACCAGCTTTCACTGTATTATGTTACATGCATATATTAACTGAATATGTTATGCACTTTGTACATAACAAGTGAGACAAACAACTAAATTGTCTACCTAATTGATATCTCAAAATACTGTTTCAAAGGATACTAATTGCTCTCTCTGCATCCCACTCCTTGTGGAAGCGTACAACAGCTGTATCTGGAGCAGTAATTTCAGCAAATTTTACATCTCCACACTCGCTAAATTTCTCTCTTATCAACTGCCATGTAACTGTTGGTGGTAGCTGAAAAACAAAGGGATATACAATTATTAAATTAAACATTTAAACATAACTGTGATCAGTTTAAGTTAGAAATTCTTTTATATTTAAATAGCTGATGTCCACAGGTGCCATATATGAGATGGAATCCAGTTATTACATTTAATAAAAATAATTGTTAATGATCTCACATTTGTAATGATAACCATGTCAGAAGTCTTCTCTCGGCTTGGCTGTTGCGGAACTGGCTCACGACCATATCCTTGGCCAGGAACAGATACATTTCCCATTTGTCTGTTAGTTCCTGAAAAGCATATCGAGAATATATTGTTTTAATTCCCAATGCAAATTTTACGGTCATTTATCTAAATTTTATGTTTACCTGAAAGAGGTCCACTACTAAGTGTGGAATTAGGTCCTAGGGACATCTGTGGGTTCAAACTTGAATTCCCAAGCACATTGGAACCTATGTCAGAGTTGCCCATACCTAAATTATTGCTGTTAACATTAGCTTGGGCTTGAGCTTGAGCAGTGAGCACCGTTGCTAAATCATTCGCAGTGAGGCCTTGTTGAATAAGTTGATTCTGCAAGGCACCCAAACCTGTTAATCCTAGAGCCTAAAATGAAGATACTATTGGTAAATAAGGTACATTTATATGAAAACATAAGCAATTATTACATGTGTTTTCAAAACACAGCATTTTTTGGAAAAGGTTCCATACATTAGACTCATAATCACATTTTTATTTATCTGTTTCACATACAGTATGGCGTGCCAATTCCCTCACATTATAAGCTTGACAAGAAAAAGTTGGCAATGTCAATGCTGTGTTTCTCGGCACATATAAAAACCTTTTTTTTAACGCATAATGGTTTAAAACGCCAGTTACCTGTAGTCCTAAACTGCTTCCAAGAGTACTGTTTGTACCAAGGCTGTTTGCTGATAATCCTGATCCCAGCCCATTCAATGCAACACTGGCACCTGGCACTGCTCCGAGAACACCTGCACCTAGAGTAGATCCCGCATTTGCAAGGTTTAAGCTAGTCGCTGAAGGAGGTTGCGGCAAATTCCTAGCAACATCTCTGAGTGGCTCTCCATTTGCCCCCAAGCCCAAACCAATGCTCTTCAGACCCTCTGGTAGTCTTAATTCTGTTTTATCTGTCATTCCCCTGTCCATGCGAACTGTCATTCTACGATCATACAACATTTGTTTATCAAACATTGATATGGCCTGAAATTAAACATCACTATTAACAAAATAATTCAAAGATGATGTCTTTTACATTAAATAATGATTAAATTATATTACTTGTACTGCTTCAACAGGATGATCATATTCAATAACTGCAAAACCTCTGCTGTTACCATCTTTGTCCACAGCCAAGTCAATATTGCGCACTTTTCCTGCCATCTTAAATACTTCCTTAATCTTTGCACGATCTGCTTCATAATCAAGCTGAAATATATTAAATAAAAGAATAAAAATTTCATCATAAACGTTTATTATTAAAAAAATTGTTAATAAGTGGAGTTGTGAGAATGTATTAATAAATGGATATGTAAAAATATTTTATTTTATTACACATGTAAGTAAAAATAAACTTGCTTATAAGTATTGTCTGTAAAACATATATGTATTTTATTGCTATATTTAAAAAAAAAAACGAACAGCAAATAAGAAATACTTACATTTGCCACAAAAACTTTTTTTACGAGCGGTGGCTGCACATTAATTGATTCAAGAAACTGTAAGCTTAATCCATATGTATTGAAATTATCAGGCTCTCTTGGTTTGTTCAGTCCCATTCCCATTCCCCATCTGTTTTAGAATGGAAAAACAATACCATTACTGTAGAAGTGCTAAACGACCAACAAATTATATTGGTATATAAAATACTAACAAAATATGTCGATTAAAACTGGATAGACTAACTAGAAAAATTCGTTTTCTATTTTGGGTAGTTTTTGCAAAAAACAAAGACCAGATTCAGATTTAGTTTGATTTTAACTGAGAATCAGCTAAACTTTTGATTGTGCCGAAAGTCAGTGTTCATACTTTGTCATGTGCCATTAGACTAATTTCAAGTAAAAGTTGGGCTAATGGCCACATTAAATGCGCTTACATGTTTTTCCTGCCGCTATAGTAAGTGGTTACTACATAGCTATATGTTTTAAAACACCCTAAATACTAGTATGCAATGATAATTTCACTTTCATTTCTGTGATATTAACACAAAAATACCTATGCATTAAATTTTAATTTTAAGTCTTTGTTATAAATGTGTATGAGCATAAATAAATAAATAAATAATAAATAAAAGTTTGGTCAAAAAAACCGGTTTCGAAATACATAGATATCAAAAATATTTGGCACTTTGAAATCCACCATTGAAATAATATTGTCGTACTGGGAAATAAATACCTTAAACACCTATTGTCTTCATATGTTTACTGTAATAGTTTTTCAAGAAAAGAACAATTTTCTTATTACAATTATATACAACACAAGTCAACTCACCCATCTTTTTCTTCCCTATTCCTTCCCATAGTGCTACCTCCAGGCCTTGGATTAATAACTCTACTCCTTTCATTACCTTAAAACAGGGTGAAATATACATGTATGCATTTCAAACAATCAAATAACCAAACATGAATGCAAATATTTCTTGTGTCATCAAGCCTTGGCCATATTCTCAAATCATGGAAATGTTCCATCAAGTGAGATTATAGTCAAATATAACATATTTTTCAAAGTAGAATGTAGCATGTTTTTTTTCAATACAGAAATATAGATGCTTGTACAATAATAAACTTGATAGATTCCTATTAAGTTAATAAACATCCAGAAACAAAAGGATTATTACAGGTTATATACATAGATGTCCAATTACAAAATAAGATTTATAGACTTAGAATTATGTAATTGCTGACTATATTGTCTAGTACAGACTTTATAAACTTATAGTATAATTTATTTGGTTGTGTAGTTAAGGTCATAAAAACATTAGAACGGTGAAGCTAGTATTTT